>ML785238.1:386832-431357 GCA_009831015.1 Picea engelmannii
ATCCTAAGATAGGATATAAGTTTAGTAATTATTTTACTAGAGTTCAACTTATTCCATCCATGGAGGTACATATTTTCCTGCTAGGCGAGAGGATAGAGATGTCGATTACAAATTCTATTCGGGTAGGATGTCAATTACAAATTCTATTCGGGTAGGATGTCAATGTATTTATCTGAATTAGTTTATGGTTGCATAGGGTCTTCTCTTTTCTATTGTGTAATGATGTATCTTGTATGTGTTCCTGAGAAAAAGAAATTGTTCATTTTGGAGCTTTCCAAGTGAAAACACATTGGAACGCTTTTGAATAGAAAAAGAGAAATAGATAGAAACGATCCTTGGTGCAAGAAGAAACAATTTGATCTTTTACAAACGATCAAGAAAGACAATTTGATCTTTTTAAATGCAAAGACGATACAAACAAAGTTTTATTCTATTCGTGTTGTCTTTTTGGGAAGGTGGGGCTAGATTTCCTTGGGATAAACCTCTCTTTAAATATAATGTCACGGTGTTTCAACCTAAAATAATAAATCCCCTCTATAATTCTTGTTTTACAAATGCTCCCCTTTAGCCCTAACCTAAAATAATAAATCCCCTCTATAATTCTTGTTTTACAAATGCTCCCCTTTAGCCCCATCATTTTTGGGGATAACTCCACTTTTACCATCAATGCTTAGGAGATTCTTTGACAAATTAAAGGCAAAAAAGAGGAATATATGTTTATCCAGCTATGTCGTGAAAACAAAAATATTTTGAAAAACAATTTGTACCATCAATATGGTATTTTTAAACAAATTACCCAAAGAAATTGATCCAGTCTCCTAAATATCAAAATAAAGTGCAATCAAATAAAACAATTGAGAACTGAGAAAGAGGGGAAGCCAATCTCAATCTAGGTGAGAGGCAATCAAAGAATAAAGGGTGACCCATCACATACATTGAATACACTAAAGACCAAGTGGAAGAAGCAACAAGCTCCAAACCTTCCTCATAATTCTAATAAAAAAATTCGATAATAAACTTTAAGAACCAAATGGAGAAAAGATTATCCAAATCGAAAATTACAAATAATAAAGATTAAAGAAATCGCATCGATGTTTAACAGGAATTCGAAAAATGGAGATGCCATAGACAAGATGCAAGAAATAAATCTCAATACAAAATAAGGGTAGATATGATGTAATTTCTTAATGTTGAGATTTCCTACAAATGTATAGGGTGTAGAATTCTAAAAATGGAGATGGCATAGAGAAATGTGAAGGGTGTTGTTGACATAACAAGAATTCTAAAAATGGAGATGACATAGACAAGATGCAAGAAATAAATCTCAATACAAATTAAGGGCAACTATGATTTAATTTCTTAATGTTGAGAGTTCCTCCAAATGTATTAGGGTGTGGTTGACATGTTTGATTATAACATCAAAAAGAGAGAATTTTGGTTTGTCACTCAACTTTTAAACAAAAATTCAATGAACCAATATAAAAGAAAAATATTCCAAGATTCCAGCAAGTCGAAAGGTGAGGATTAGTTGGAACACAAAAGACAAGAGAATCACAAGGGTAAAATACAAGAGAGGAGTGGTTGGTCCTGCTGCTCACCGGAAACTAAACACCCCTTCATTAAAAGGAGCATTCCAAAGAATTGTTAACTGGAGCCTGGTCCTCTCTTTCGAGTCTTCATTAAAAGGAGCATTCCAAAGAATTGGTTTCAGCCCCATTTGAAAAATATAAAACAAAGTTACAAATTAGATGACAAACATAGGAACCAAAGCAGACTTTGTAGAGCAAAACTTTGACTACAAATTGATGTTGAAGGAGACGAGGAGCTGTTGGGGAAACTTCCCTACTAAAGATTATAGCTGCATAAATCAGCATGGTACCAGTAATGATATTGATCAGCACGAGGCAGAGTAATTTGGCATCAAAAAACTTGGGAGAGGAGATCTCCGGTGTGCTGGACAGATCTGAATCAGAAGACAGCGTTAACCACCTGATCAAACACCCTTCCTGTCGAGAAAGCATACTATAGCAAGCAGCCTCTAGGACCTCCAGTACCCACTCAGGAGTACCCCAACCAGATAAGCTGAGCATAAAGGACAGATCACATCCTCCCCACCCTATCATAATCTCACAAACAAATGATATTGATTTTGTTTCACTATACTGTAGAAATAGAGTGGAGAGTAGATCGATTCCTTCGATGTAACGAGCAGCATTAAGACCTACAATTTTTTTGATAAAAAGGATGCAGTGTTCATCATCTGGGCAATATTCAAACACAAGTGGGTTAAATTTATCTTTCACAATCATGTAGATGATGGTAAAAGCGGCTTTTCTGAGTAAGATGGGAACCGAGAGATCAAAGTTAAAGCTTAGCATACGAAAATTGACATCATAACACCGACTAGGCATACAAATTTTCTACTTCTGGACTACTAGATTCAAAAAAACCATCAAGAGCATCAAAACCTTATGTTTCATATAAAGTAATGTTTACATTCAATGTTTGATTAAAAGATTAAAATGGAATTGGCATCATTACCATTGCACATGACCAAGTTTGGTTCTCTTTGCATGGCTTTGATTTAACATCTGTGAGATGAACTTAAAAGTCTATAACTATAAAGACATCCTACATTGGCTTGCTTGCGGATGAAATCCCTGATACATGATTTATAAAGAAAAGAAACAAAAACAGCAGGACGCAAAGGCTTTCAACTGCTCTGATAAGCCTCTAGCCTACAAGAAAGGCCACAACAGCGGGAGAAAGGACCATACATTGAATCAAACAAGGATGGATCTCCCTCCGACTGCAGCAACAATAGAGATAATCACATTGACAAAGGATTATTGCATATGAAGCCCGCTCCTCTCACATACATCCTTGTTCGCCTTACTGAATAAATCATTCTCTCTCAAATTAAAGGTCATAAATTGTTCGACAAGTTCCATTGTTGAGTCCTAATAGCCATTGGCGAGGTCCATGTCACCTGCCCACCTCCCAGACAGATTAAATTGTACAAATCTCTCATTCTAGTTCATTTATGATGTGCTCTAATGGCGAGGCACTCCGCTTATTAACCCACATCAATCAATGCCCCTCCACCATATCATTTATACACCCCAAAACTACCATTGAAGATATACTTGGAGATGATTGTTGTTACTTGTGATTGCTCGTAAAACAGAGACATCAATCATTCCTATAACAAAATGCTTGAACGAATCTTTTTCAGAACTATTCATGCACCCATACAGAAAAAAAAACATAACATAAAAACCCAAGGGAATTTGAAACAATATTTGAATGCAATTTCTATAAATGTTGTCAATGTCACATCAGAAAACATGTAACACAATTCAACAATGGTAAGACACCTGACTAGATTGAATACCATTGCTCTAATATGATGAAATAGATGCCTATGACATTACTATCGTGTCCTCAACTTCTAAACAAGCTATTCACAATGCACATAGACAAGTTTAACAACTCAACATGCGACAATACAGTACATATTTTCTACTGTTTCATCATCATAACTAACTTTGAGATCAATTGTTCTACTTTGTCAATCAAGATATATGCCTGCAGAGTCAACCGTACCATAAGGGAGAACAATCAGCTATGTAGGCCTGCATATGATGTTCTTTAATTCGTAAATTCCTCGAGATATAGCCATAAATCATTTGGGGCAATTCATACTACTTTGGATCTCAGCCTTGAGGCATTTCTTAGAGTATTGATAATACATCAATATATATGTTACAAGTAAAAGATTTGAATAAATAAGTCTACAGAAGCATTTCAGGGTGAAAAGAAATACCAGGTACTTAATCAACCAATGCTAATACAACAGCAATGTGTTCATTTAGGATATAACAATTCATTCAAGTCTTTAGCAGCATTTCCAAAGTGATTATCCTATCATTAGAATAGATCAGGTTAAACTAATTGATCAAGCTAAATATAAGCTGCTCAACAAAATTCACTGCCGCCTCCAACTCAGATATGTTCAAAATTTTCCAGGCATCCTTTCAGGGGGAATGCAGAGACGAGATCAACCCCTTTTCTTGAAATAGCTCAAACTGAAAAGCCTTTGAAGAGAGCATCAACCAACCATTTATGATGGCACTGCAATCAAACAGGAACATAAGTTTTTACAGCTAACATGCTAGCTGCAAACACACCAATCATTGACAAATGTGGGAGCACTCTAGAATCTAAATGAATCATCACCAAAAGCAAATTAGTGAATGGGTATAGCAAGTGGCAAGAACAAAATGAAAAACCAGGAAGCACAGAAAGTATATACACCGAAAGTAACTATGGGTATCATTATAGGACTGCACAATTAACACTTACTATATTGGTATCATTATAGGACAGCACAATTAACACTTACTGTATGTAGATGTGTCTATTTGTGCTGGGAGCTCCTTTATGTCAACTTCAAAACGTTCTTGAACCTGAAAAAAGAACGAAATATATGATGTATGTCAACTTCAAAACATTCTTGAACCTATGAAAAGCACAATATAAATGATGCATGATAACAAAAGGTGTCATCAGATCACTATCCAGAGAAACGAACAGCATGAATAGCTCTTGAATGAACTCTTCAATAAGGCACATGCCTGGTTGAGCACATCTGAGTCGGAAGCAGAAGAAACAAACGTAATTGCAAGACCCTTTGTACCAAATCTGCCAGCCCTTCCAACCTGCATAAAATCAACAAATGCCAGCCCTTAATTCTCTATATTTTAAAATTAGAATAAATGATTCTAAATAATTGAATCCAAGTTCAAACATTTATGACGCTATATAAGTAGCATACCCTGTGCAAGTAAGTATCTGCAGAATCTGGCATGTCGTAGTTAACAACAATATTTACACGCTCAATATCAATTCCTCTGCCAACCAAATCAGTTGCAACTAAAATCCTCTTATGACCCTCCTTGAAACCTTTGTATCTTGTCAATCTGCACAAATAGAAAGTTATCATGATTTACTGATCACCTAATATATCACTGCAAATTAATGAATAATAATTAAAATCATCAGTCTAATAAAGAGGCAACTTCTTTCTTAAAAGCAAGAAATAAGATAGGTTCAGCTGAGGATCAAGGTAAAGACTAAAATTTTCATTTCTCACGTATCCGAAGGTAAATTGGATATCATAATATGGTGTAGTAAAATAATGGGTAGTTATTATAATAAAGATAATATATCCATGGAAATAAATGGATTATTGTTATAATGGCATTGGAAATAAATGGATTATTGTTATAATGGCATTCAAATGCTGGGTAGTTATGGTGTAGTAAAATAATGGGTAGTTATTATAATAAACATAATATATCCATGGAAATAAATGGATTATTGTTATAATGGCATTCAAATGCTTTGTCAATTGGATGTAACTTGGGTATTCAAATGCATTCACAACCGAGTTCAAATCCCACTTGTGGCATGTTCGCCACAAGTGGGCTAATTAGGGCTGGCAAGGCACCCGCAATCTCATTTAGCCCCAAGGGTTAGCTCTCAAGCAGTCATGAGCCAGACGTGAGATCACTCCCCCAAGTTGGGGAGGTTAGGGGATTGGAACTTTAGGCATCAATGGTTTACCATGTTTACCATTCCTGAATCACAGGGAATACTCCGGAGACTTTTCTGCAAAGTTTTCCTTGGAAAAAATGACATTCAAATGCCACCAGCATCCATTTTAACCTCAGATCTACTAGGCACTAAGAGGGATCAAGAAAAAAATCAAGGCACAAGCTTAATTTGATTTTATCCCTCTGTGCTTATTAGATCTGAGGTTAAGATGGATCTAAGCTGGTCTATTTATTTATTTATTTATTTATTACTTTTATTATATATAATTGATTGTCTGTTTTTATGCACACCAGACCTCAATTATTTTTTCATTTTGATTCATCCGCATTACACATGGAAATTACACATCTCATCCATTCTGGGCTGCAGAGTGAACCTTGATTCTCTTGGTGTAATTAAAATGTAACTTCATATTCATTAGCAAGAAAAACAAGGTAACCAAAGGGACAGCTCCCCTGGGTTCAGGATGCGACCCCCACACTCCAAAGCTTGGGAGCATCCCAGGGGACCTACAAATTCCTGATGCCACAGGCTATACTCCTAGAGGCCTCCACAGACCTCAATTATTTCTTCATTTTGATCATCAGCATTACACATGGGCATTAAACATCTCATCCATTCTCGGCTGTAGAGTGAACCTTGCATCTCTCAGTGTAATTAACATGTAACTTCATTTCTATGATTCTTCTGGATAAAATCGAGCTAACAGAAAAACACTAAAAATGTAGAGTTTTAACTACTGCAGGTAATGTTAATGTCATTTGTTCCTCCACTGAACATTGGCAGCTAAATTGTTTTTGGGCTGAACGTAAACAAAAACACAAGGACCACCAGCTTTAAACTATTTTCACCAAAACTGTACAGAGTTTTAACTACTGCAGGTAATGTTACTGCCATTGGTTCCTCCACTGAAGACAACCAGCTAAATTGATTTTGGGCTAAACGTCGTATAATGTTACTGCCATTGGTTCCTCCACAAGTGACATGTTCAGCTCTTAATGAGTATACTGTTGTATTGGCTTTGAGACCTAAAGAATCCAGTTTAGCCTGAGTACCATCCTCTAATTGAGGGAAAGTGTCCGGTGTGTTTCCGGGTATATGTATTTCACGGAACCCAAAAAAAGCAACAAAAGAGGATGGTGCATATCTTTGAGACAAACTATAATTTTATTAATGTCCACAGGTTACCAAAACTGTGTCAATGGAACTAGAGAATACAACAAGTCACATGCTTGAGGTGTGAGAGCCATGGCTACCCCGAAGTCAGTAAAAGAGATATACAAGTGGCAGTAAAAGTAGATAGCAAGAAAAGGTAAGCCCTAGAAAAAAGAGAAGAATTACTCAGCAGCAAAAGTAGACATAGACATAAGACGTAGGGGGGAGAAGCCATGGTTAATCCTAGGCACAGAAAAAATAATAGATACAAGTGAAACTAGAGATTGAGACTAGAGTAAGATAGGGGGCAACACTAGAAAACAAGAGAAGAGTTGCTCAGCATAAAGCAGAGGTAGAGGTTTAGATGTAGGGAGTGAAGGAGGGCAAACTAGCCCTGTCAACATCAATCCTTGTGAAAGTACCAAATCAAAACCTATATAACAAACAATGCCTTAGAGAAGCCTAACACGATTTTGAAATGACCAGCTATGTTGGAACTAAAATTGGTCATAGTTTCCAGTAACGTATAATATGCCTTAAAGAAACCTAACACAGGCCACTCTAAAATAATGCAGAAACAAACAGAAATTTGATACTCCAAGTAATGTAGTCAACAAAAACAACAAAACAAGAACAATTAAAAAGTATAAAACCATATTAAAGCATTTAAGGCAACACAAAATCATTACACCCTTGTATAACTGAATAGTAATAGTTCAAAAATAATGAGTATTATATAACATAATTAACAATCCATCAAGCCCCAATGGATTGCTTGGTTGGTTGGACCCTTCTAAGGTAAGGCATAATGTCCAGTAATGTCGCAGGATCCGTTCCCACCAAGTTCCACATGGCCAACGGCCACTATTGAGGCCCACGGTTAACACCACCAAGCATCCAGATACCAGGGAAGAGGAGAGAATCTGCAGGGCACTGGCAAGGTAAAGGCTTCCTCATTCTGAAGGCTCAAGTACAGGACAATGAGGGGACTTTATTTCTCCAGGAAAAAAATTTACAATTCATCATAAGTCATCAAAAGATTTCCGTATCCTGAACATAACAGTGGTGCTGAGCCAAAAAAAGTAGTATACATTATGAAAATACAAGCAAATATACACACCTTTCTTCCTGTGTCATCCCAGAATGAATACAAATGGAAGGAAAGTTACACTCCACAAGCAGCTTGTTTAACTCTGCAGCTCTGTTTACGCTCTTAACAAATATCACCACTTGGTTGAAGTCTAGTGCATCGAGCAAATCATTCAATTTACGGTTCTTCTCCAGCTCACTCAACTTGATGTAGTGCTGAGGAAATGAAAAGATGTAAATACCAGAAAATTGCAATACATAAAATGATTGACAACAATGTAAATTTGATTTGCATAGTCAACTTGTAAATAAACACCTGAACTAGTCCATGAAGTGTCAACTTTGCCTCATCATCAACGTATATCTCCATAGGCTGTAAATGGAAACAAATGTCAGGGCAACATTAGGTGAGGTGTCGCGATGAGGAGCCAAAAGTGCCACAACACTTGCTTCTCCTTGATCCAAGCAGAGCATATGTGGAACGAAAAGGACTGAAATGTTCAACTAGCAGCATCGTGGTCCAAGTTCCAACATACTGTCTCTGAGTTCTGAATTTAATACTTTGCTACTGCAATGAATTAATTATTTGCAATGCTGTTACAAAACCCAGTAACTGAGGCCACATGTAGCCATATCTCCATCACATGTGCAATGGCCCCCATTAGAAAATGCAGCCCTGCATTCCCCCTAATGCAGCTCCATTCTTGAGAATGCAAAGAGAAGACTTAAGTAACAGGCAAACCCAGCATCAAAGATTTATATTACATTAATTACATATCTCAGATTGTTCACAGTTGACAGATTCCGAGATAAAGCACTAGGAATTGAGGATGTGCCTGCTTAAAAAGAATTTGTAAACACAAACATTGACATCTACAGAACTTTATCCAGAATGTAATAAATGTGTCTGATTGTAGGTGCATAAATATAATTCAGAGCACTGTAGTTATGTTTTCTAAAATAAATAGAAACATTAAACTCAACTGCATTTGACTAATAAAACTAATGTGCATGTAATTTACAAAATTAAACACGTTAATCATCACCCACTAACTAGCTTCCTTGATAAGGAAAGAACATACTGTCAGTTAACAAAAAAATAAATCGGACAAAAGACTTTACATCTTGCATAAATCTTTTGCAGACAGGCCGAATTTCCTTGCTCAGTGTGGCTGAGAACATCATAACTTGCTTGTCATGAGGGGTCATCTTGAAAATCTCCTGGACATCTTTCCGCATGTCTACACAGCAAGTAATGTCAGATATAGCAACAAAACAATTTGCATATATACAGAGAAAATAACTAATAGCAGTGACAAAAAAGGTATATCACAAAATATTTAAAAGAGTGATTTACCAACATACCAAGAGATTCTAACATTCTGTCACATTCATCCAGAATAAAATGCCGGACATTTTTTAGATTCAGATCCTTCTCTCTTGCTAATGCCAGTATCCTTCCTGGGGTTCCAACAACTATATGGGGGCATTCATTTTTTAGTAATGATTTATGTGTTTTAATATTCACACCCCCATAGAATACAGCCACTTTCAAGTCTGTCAGGTAGGTGATAAACCTCTCGAACTCATGGCATATCTACAAAACAAAAAACCAGAACTCCCAGTCAACATCTATGAGATATAGATATCAATGTAAGATATATGATAACTATGAACGGATAATTAAGCAATAAACCATTAATGAAGTCAACATAAAAAGAATTTTTTCAGAAAGCTATTAAATCATATATATATTCTTCAAAATACCTGATATGCCAATTCTCGAGTATGACACAAGACAAGAGCAGCAACTTGTCCTGCAACAGGTTCAATCTGCTGCAGGGTTGAAAGTACAAAAACCGCAGTCTTCCCCATTCCAGACTTTGCCTGGCAAATTACATCCATCCCAAGGATTGCCTGGGGAATACACTCGTGTTGTACTGAGAGAACCAAACAAAATAAAGTGACATTCTCCGTTAGGGCTTATATGACATTCATTATTGTCTGATGCAGAATTCTTTAAGATAGCCATCATTATGCTCCAACTTTAGAAGCACGGTGCAAGTAAATTACCTGCACATATCATTAAAAGAACTTTTTAGACCATATAAAACATAAACTTACTTACAAATATTTTCCACATATCTTTAAAAAAGGGGATTTATTTCTTATTCTGATACACCAAATTGTTGAATACACTGGCTATATAGACCTCTTAAATATCTTATGTTCAAAAAAACAATCACCAACTCTTGATGAAACTTAAATAAATTTATATTTCCTGACTTTACAATGTTTGGTACAAAAAACACAACAGAACTTCTGGCAATAAAGCACATTGTACAAAAAAAGAGGCCCAAATAAAATGGTATGATATTATACTTTAAATTCACTCTAAACAGAATATAGAAGCCCATAACAACAAAAGAGAGAACTAGTCACAACATTTCCACTATAACACACCACCTCCAACACTAGCAAAGCAAAGCACATTCAATTGGCATAATCAGACAATCTCTGACATAAAGCAACAACTTATGTAGGTTGATTTTCCTACTATACTAATTTTAAATGGAGATTCAGATTATTTATTATTAAGATTGAGAAAGGATTACAAAAAAATAACAACATACACAATATAATCTCAATTCATCTTACAAGGGCTCTATGGCAACCTGTTACTTGTAAAACTTAATTATAAAGTTAGTTTAATTAAACTGCACTAGTAACACAGTCTAAAAATTTTAGTAAATAACACTTTCATTTGACAAACTATTATCAAAGCAATATACAAGAGATATATAGCATTAAAAAAATTGGACATGCAGTGATGCACAAAGCTATACTCATGTATGTAAATAATATCAGATCCATATAGCATCCATCTCCTTGGTTTAAACTTTACATTGTGATTAAATGGACATGTTGGTGTTTTTGGTAGCATCGGGAGTATTCTCACATGTGTGGGGTTTTGTGGGCTTGCAATGGGGCTTCACACCCACATGGGAGAATAAACAAGTCTAATTTAATGTTGAGTTAAGTTAAGGGTACTCTCACCCTTAAGTTGTAAATAGAAAAGATAAGGGTGATGTGATGATTCATTCTGGGGAGAGAGGTTATGGTGACCCTCAGCCATCCATGGAGAGGAGCCGAGTAGGCCTCAGATCTGCAGCCTTGTAATTGTTTTGGGGAGGTTCTCTGGAGAGGAGGGGGTAGGACAGCCAGCACCTAGAAGCCTAGCCGCCGAGTCTGTTCTGCAGTCTAGAAGGGAGTCTAGGGAGAGAAAAATGCAGCTACAGCTGTCTAGGGGGCTCAGCCAGCTATGAGAAGGCAGCCACAGCCTAGGAGAGGCTCGGCCTGCAAGTCTAGGACAGCTGCAGAAAGGAAGGAGGCTGGCCGAGGTCTGCGGAACAGTTTCAGGAGGCAGCCACAGGTCTTGAAGGGCTGGAATAGCCTAGCCGTGGAGAGGAGAAGGTTGCTTCTGGTTACTAGGAACCTTGGCCTGCAGGAAAAGCATTTCTTGACAGTGTTGGGGGCTGTTACAGCAGCAGTTTTGAGGACTGCTCTTTGGGCTGTAACAGCCAGCATAAACAGCAATCTGAGGCAGCTTGTAATAGGCCTGTGTTGAGGCCTGTGTGAGGACCAGTACAAGGTAAGGAGGGTTGAGGGGAGCCGGGTGGGCTCGGACCCTCAACCTACAGCCACCCATGTGACCAGATTGGGTGCAGTGAGGGCTGTTATCCCTGTCTTGTCACAGACAGCAGTGAAAGAAGGAGAGGAGCAGGTCAGGGTCTGGAGCCTGGAAGGACTCGGCCACAGCCTAGGAACCTCAACCAAGGACAGTGGATAAGGCTGGAAGGACTCAGCCAAACTTCTGCAAGGATTGCAGAGGTAATGGAGAGTTTGGAGGAGCAGTGGATACCCCAACCCTCAGCCTCAGTTCAGCAGACTTGGACACAGAAACCGGGAGGGTTTCTACAGTGTTTTGTAAGTGTTTTTGATATTTTTCTTTGATGTAAGATTGGGCCATTTTTCCTGGTATGAGAGCCCATTGTTCTAGGTTTAAGAACAAGTGATTTTGGGCTTGAAATTCCTGTGTACTGTGTATGATTCAATTGCTGATTGCATTTTCTGCTGTGCTAAGTAGTTAGGCATCTTAGTGTGTTTATGTTCACAGTTCAGAATATGTGATTTCTGTGTACACTGTTGAGAACCTAGACCAAATCTGAGGTATGTGTGCACCAAGTCTAGGTGCACGTCGAACTCTAACAGGACACAAGGCCTATTTTTTATTGAATAATAGAGCATGTTTTTTCTAACAAGTAACAAGCCATGTTAATGTTCAAAACACTTTCCTTAATCATCGATTTCCTATATAACATTCCACATAAAAGTTGACATACTTGAAATCTCGAGATGCCTACTGATGTTAACAAATACACCTATCCGAGACAGATATCAGATATGGGTACACCTCTTACATGCCCCTGACACAGGGCTGATACAAGCTTATCTGTATCAAGATTCTGGTATGGGCTATCCAAATCCAGATACAGAAATACATTTCTATTTATATAGACTCTCTCTAAGGAGAGAACCAGGCATATCCAAGATGGATTAAAGACATCTGGCATTTTCAAATAACCATTCAGACTACTATAGACATTATCATAGCATACACATGGTAACAAATACAGAGAACACCTCAGTAAAGACAGGGAATACATATTTTGGCCTGTAGAAAACAGGAAATCTAGGCATCCAAGCAGAGGGTTGTTTTAGATGACAAGAACATGTTAAAAAGCCATTGTTATTTGCTTGAGGCCATTTTCCGGGCTGAACCGGTAGAACTTTGAAATATACTGCTAGCTGTAGACTGAATACATTATGGACAAGTGTTTTCATGCATTTGAGTACTTGTCTCTTGAGTTCTCATCAACCAGCCATGGATAAGTCATGTCCAGTATCTTGATGGTAGTGTGTAGACAGTACAGAAAGTTTACCATCTTTTGCTCAAATCTGCTTGTCTCAGTAGCCACTTCGCCCCTTTTTCTAGCATAAAATTCAAACTAGCGATGAAACCAGAATTTTCTTGTTTGAAACCAAAATTTGACTACATAAGCAATTTCCAGGATCAGCCGCATGGACTTCTTGGCGTCAATTAAACAATTAAGTTGTTAAACAACTCCTGTGTGTGAAAGGGGTTCTGAATCTCATCTGACTGCTGCAGTATGATCCCAATTTCTTGGGCACCGACTGCCTCTCTAACCTAAAGAATCCACCATAACAGGTAGCAGAGAGCAGAACCAACTATTGGCGAACTAAAGATAACGAAGGTGGCTGGTATTGCCAAATCCTAGTATTATAAAGATGAAGCTGCATTTACCTGCACTCTATGGTGTGGGAAAATTCTAGAATGTCGACACAGTTTTACCATCTATGCCAGACAGGAAATGTCCTGCCAAATACATCCGCATGTGGGAACAAAATTTGGGAGGTGAACCAATTTATGGTAGAACAATGACGGAAAATTCTTTTAAAACCTCAATACTAAGTATTGTTCCAAGGTTGAAAGGAGGACACCACGAGTAATGTACAAATCATTCTCGGCTAGGGAAGAATTGTCTTCTTTTATAGATGTGGCCATATTAGCTAGCCAATTTTCTAACTAGAAGGAAATCCCTTGAACGCACTCAAACTTAAAATTTAAAATTCATAATTCACTACAGCAATATCGATCCATTTCTTCTACCTGCCAATTTTCCAAATAAGGGTCTCAGCTCTTTCCACTGTGAGACTCTATAATGAAATTAAAAATTCACCTTCAAAAAATGAAATTTTCTATATAGTTTCAAGGATCTTGTGATGCCATAAAAACTTCCCAACACTGTCAAATCCAAATTTTCTTTTGAAGCACCATCAAAATTGTATTTAATCCATCCTTGAGAGAGGACTCCAGTGCTGATGGTGATTCTTCTTTATGGGATACTATAATATATTACATCAATTATTTGTATTATTATATATCTAATATTATATTAATATATTAAAGATCCCTGAAAAATACAATTTTAGAAGATATAGTATATAATACTTGTAGTAATATTTATGATAATATTATTATTAATTATTTTTGAAGTATGTTGTATTGACATATTACAATTCAATTTTAAATTAAGAGTATAGTTTATATATAAACATATACATACATTTATTTTCTACTGAAAAAAATGTAATATATATTCATAGCTGAATTGATAATTACATTCCTTAGGTGCTCACAGAACTTGACAGAAAACATACCATCCTTTAGAACTCCCTACAAAGTCTTCTATTAACTGACTGTAATACTTTGACTCTGGCATTCATCAGAGCTAATACAAAAATAAACTCGTAAAGTTCTGTCGAGTTTCCTAGACTGCAACACATATAAAATAAAATAAACACTTTCATAGAGTTCTGTCAAGGTTCCTAGACTGCAACATATGGATATATGTATAAAAGATCCGCCAAAAATATTACTATATAAAAGATATATTATATATATAAATATTATAATTAAAACTATTATAATTAATACTTTTCTATTTATTGACATATTACAATTCAATTTTATATAAAACGTATAGTTTATAGTTTATACATTACATATTTTTCCAGGTAAAAGAAATTGTAATTTTCATAGCTAAATTCATAATTTATTAATTACATTCCTTAAATGCTCACAGCACTTGTCATAAAATATACCATCCTTTAGGACTCCCTACAAAGTCTTCTATTAACTGACCGTAATACTTTTGCCTCTAGCATTCATCACAAGTAAGACAAAAATAAAAAATCTTCTTTCGTAGAGTTCTGTCCTGTTTCCTAGACACCAAAATACATACATACATTCATATATATACATACATTCATATATATATATACATACATTCATATATATACATACATTCATACATACATACATATATATATATATATATATATATATATATAAAATCCTTGTATCCAAAATTCCAAACAGCATCTTATCCAAATCTTTGAAAGATATAGTTATCATAAAATATACCATCCTTTAGGACTCCCTACAAAGTCTTCTATTAACCAACTGTATTACTTTTGCCTCTAGCATTCGTCATAGGTAAGACAAAAATAAATAATGGTCTTTTGTAGAGTTCCGTCCTGTTTCCTAGACACCAAAATACATATACATTCATAATTATTTATTCATAATACATATACATACATAATACATTCATAATTATTTATTCATAATACATATACATACATACACATACATACATACACATACATACACACATATATATACATACATACACATACATACACACATATATATACATACATACACATACATACATTCATTCATTCATATATATATATATATATACATAATCCTTGTATCCAAGATTCCAAACATCATCTTATCCAAATCTTTGAAAGATATAGTTGTATCCATATCAGATACTGTATCTATAACCATACAACTCAGACGACTACAACTTTCATTCTGCAGTACACCATTACATTTAAAATCCTAGAATGCCCCCAGCTTTCATTAAAATCTTCATATAAAAACATGGGGTATACCATTTACGCCAAGATCATACCCACAAGAAAGGTTTTGTTGCATACATATGCCTGCAATATTTTCTTGGGAAAAGAAAATATGGTCGTACCTGACTTCATTTTCATGTTGCAACCTTCATCCCAAAATTTCAATGAACTGTGCATTTCTCATGACACTTTAATATACCAGTATGTTGCTTAAAAACAAATATACATTTATCTGCAGAACAGTTAAGGATCAACGCCACAGTAATAAGTAAGAGGCCAATAGCAGAGAAGCTCGAGTTTTGAATTGATTACGAGTATTCTTGAGTCAGCTTGCCAGCTTGACAAGCCAAGTCAACTATACTGTAGAAACTCAATCATACTCAGGTCAGAATCATTAAGGGTCAACGCCACAGTAATAAGTAAGAGGCCAGTAGCAGAGAAGCTTGAGTTTTGAAATGATTTACGAGTATTCTTGAGTCAGCTTCCCAACTTGACAAGCCAAGTCAGCTATACTGTAGAAACTCAATCATACTCAGGTCAGAATCAGTATGCCATCCAGAGTCCTGGCTTCGATTCCCTTTGGCCATTTTCTGGGATTTTAAAATAGAAATTAACAATTTTTTGCATATTTTCCCTCTGGTTTGCTTCATTTTATTCTCTCCGGACAATTTTGCATCTACTTAACGGTTTAGACAGCCATTGAACAAGATCTTTGGAGAGATTTAGAAAATCTACAGAGAACTGGACTCCAAAAAGTTGCTGGGACTGCATTTGTACTTGGGACCACAAATGACTACAAGTTTTCTTTTCTTTGATTACTTGGGTCTGGGTTATATGGTTTTCAGATAAGGCATCTGGTAGAGATGACTAACTTTTATATAATTATTTTAAAATAATAAACATGCATTTTATTGTTATTAATAATCTTCACAGCAAATGTTTAATTAATGTGGGCTTTATTTGGTGTTCAGAAAAAGGATCTATTTACATGTACTGCTCATGCACAACATAACCCCACGTCCCATTACTATCAATACAGGATAAGTTTGTATTCTAACAGACCAAAAATAATAAAACAAATAATAACAACATCAAACAGAGCAGTAAGAATTCGGACCATAATTTTGCTTGACAAGATCGGTTAACAAGAAGAACAAGTGACAAATGTTTTTTTATAGAATCGATAAGTTGAAACAAAAATACCTTCCGAGGGATGTTCAAATCCAGAGTCTACAATTGCGCGAAGTAACTCCGGTTTCAAAAGAAAATCCCTGAAGCCTGAACTATGTATGCCAACATAACCTCTGCAGAATAATTAATGGAGTTAGTTGTTATGCAGCAAACAATTCAGGTCCCTCAATTCTTGGAAACAAGAGCAAACATTGTATTCACTGCTCTAGAGATACAAAACTTACTTCTTCACAGTTTCACCAGCTCCCCTCGCAGCAACTGATTCCTGTGCAACATCTTCTTCTTCATAGTCAAGGAGTTCTTCCTGGTAAGTGTCGCTTTCCTTCAATTCTCCCATGTTTGCTTCTACTGTGAGATGATGTGATGCTGTAGAGTAAAAATTTAAGTGTCATAAAACAAAAAGTGACAAAATCTTGATTTACATAGGAGTCAACAGCACAAGGATGCATTTTTCCATACAAAAATGACTCTTTATAACTGTCCTTTAAAACACAACACACAAGTGGAATAAAATAAACAGGTCAATACAACTTTAGTTTTACAGACTGTAATCACCATAACATTGTGAAAATGCAAACAGCTACTATGACAAAATCGCTCTATGGTTGCTTAGGAATAATGATAAATATCTCGATTTACAAAGGAGCAAACTGTAGCAGGGTTCATCATTTCTTAATACAAAAATTAAAGTTTATAAATATAGGAAAAAAGATTAACAAGTCAATTCAACTTTTTAGTGTGTTGCAATCTAAAATCCCTATAAAATAGTTAATATATCAAACAGCTAAAACAAAATTGTACTATGGTTGCTTATGTATAAAAAACTGTTTGCTCCTTATGACCCAAGTCACAAAAAAAAAATGAAATTGCAATAACCAAAGCATGACAAAGAAATGAAAAAAAAAATAGAAATCGTAGGTAACCAAAGCATGAAAAAGTGTGATAAATATCTTGAATTACAAAGGAGCAAACTGTAACAGGATTCATTTCTTAAGAGAAAATGGTTCAGAACTATGCTTTAGCACAGCATACAAATAGGTAAAAGAGATTAACAAATCAATTCAACTTTAGTGGTTGCAAACTGAAATCGCTATAAAATTGTTAATATATCAAACAGATACAACAAAATTGAATTATGATTGCTTATGTATAATAAAAATGTATCTTCGTTGTGTCACGAAACAGAAAAAAAAACTTGAAATGGTAAGAAACCATTAAAGCATGACAAAGAAATCGCACTATCAAATTGAGCAAGCTAAAAATCGATCAAAATGCAAGCAAAAGCTAAGAGTGGACATTTAATTATTGGGCATATTATGTGACAATTTCAAGTGTCGATAGGAGCAATATTAACAAGAAAATACATGCTTGACAAATAAACCTCAAAGTAATCCCAACATATCTCGATTCTAAAGAATAAAATGCCAGAAAGAAAAGATTTTGCCAATAGCTAGTAAACTCCAAAACAAAAGCCTAAATAAAAGGACTAATGTGTTCATCGGACTATAGTCCAGTAATAAGTCACATCGCTTAACACCAGGATGGCCCCAGGTTCAAACCTCTAAGGGCCTCTACCAGCGATTAAAAAGGAGTGCTAAAGCAGAGAATAGACCACTAATGTGTTCATCGGACAATAGTCCAGTAATAAGACACATCGCTTAACACCAGGATGGCCCCAGGTTCAAACCTCTAAAGGCCTCTTACCAGCAATTAAAAAGGAGTGTTACAGAAGAGAATAGACCACAAATGAACAGTTCCAACCAATTGTTCGAGTACTACACAAAATAGAGTTTCATAGTCGGTGTAAGAACAAATTATTCTTCACTAACATGAAAAATCATAACGGAGAACTCTAATATTCAGCACCCAACATAGTTAAAGTTCAAAATTTAAAGAAAAAATCACTAGCAGCTTCCAGAAGAGTGTTGAAAAAGAAAACCCAAGAAAAGTAACATTTATAACAATGTCAAGATCGGTCGACTTACAGAAAATCCCCAAAAATACCTAGAAAACGTCAAAAAAATATTAGAAACCCGCTCTTATTTCACACGCATAATAAAATTGCGTATAATTGACACCCTTCGGTTTTCAAAAAGTTGAAATCCGACAAACCCTCAGCATCGAAACATCAAATACTTCAAACCATAGAACGTTGCTTCAGAACCGAATGCCGACTTAGTTTAATCAAGTTAAAAAACATAATATAGTGCAAATCTCGAGCTTCACCAGCTGAAACCCTCTAACAGACTTCGGAATCTAAAAAATTGAATAAGCACCGAGCAAAACCCTGACATATCAAAACATTCAACAAATAAAACACTGAAACCCTAATGATTCCCCGAATCCATGGGAAACAAAACCAACCAGCTAAAAACCCTGAAGCTTCAAAATGTCGCGCAAATGCATATTTCAAACTTTAATATCCCTAATCCAAGCCATGTAGACAGCAGACAAAGGAACTAGTTACTAAATCTCGAGAAAGCACAAAATACAGAAGAAAAAAAAGGTCTAAAGACCATTAGCAAATACTGCAACCTTGAAGATAATTTCAAGAGAGAGCCTACACGAGATCGCGAAACGAAAAATAGGCCAAATAGCACACAGATAATTATCGGCCGTAAACAACCACAGTTCTGACCAAAAAGAGGCGAAAAAAAGATTCCACGGGCAGAACGCTTTCAAAACGTGAGGAAAGGGTACTCACTCATACCGCAGATAACGAAGAAGATTCGAACACGCGAAGACGGAGAGGTGAGGAACAGATCTGAAGACGCAGCCGCAGTTGAAGAGCGAGGACAGTGATAAAAAGGAAGAGAAAGAATGAAGAAGTAACCCTCCCCTTGTCAACGCGCTCAAACTGCGCTCAAACTCCACGCTGACGGGTTTCTGCCGCTAGGGTTTCAAGTGGAATTTTCTTTATATTTAATTTCTAGATGCTTTTATGTGCTCTAGTTTAACCTTTGGTAAAGTTGTTAATTTTCTTTTCTAAGACTGAGTTAAAAGCTTCACATACAAAGTTTAGTGTCTATAAAAGTGTTTTATCCGTTAGTGGATTATGCTTCTAACATAAGTTAGTGTTGTACTAATGGGTTTTTACCGCTCACATTAATTTTTTTAAATTAAATTGTTGTTATATTTATGTTTCCTTCTCTAATTCGGATTAGATTTTTATGAAAATGATTATTTTAAGATTAATTTAAAAGATTTGAATGATTATGAATAAAAAGTATGAAAAATGTGAATGGCCTTAATGATTAAGAACATGTTTTTTCTCTTTCTAAATATGTTGTCGAGAATGTACACCTATGTAAATTACATAGTCAAGTCATTGTATTGTATTGAGGAGATTTCTTGTCACATAGATATCCTAAGTCACAAAAGTCTAATAAACATGAGGTTGTGTCCCAGCTTTGATCTCTTATAGAAGCTTGATGACATGTGGTTCTTAACCTTTGAGAAGATTGATCCATGATATCTTGTAAGTCTCAATATAAGACGATCTATATGTCTTATGCTAATAGAGGTGTCCACAAAGTTTGTGGCCCATGTACTAAATGTTTGATTGCTTACAAGGTGATTATGCTTACTTGATCGGTCTACCCTTCCTCTACCCCCCCCCCTCATTTGTGTAGCATGTGTGCATGCATGTCGATAACAATAAGAATAATAACAATGGGATATGATTATTAGATCACTTCTTGAAATAGCTTTTATGAATATAAAATCGGATTCCCTCTTTTTCCTTTTAAAAGTCTTCATTTCCAACTACCCACCTATGTGCCCAGAATGATCAAGTTGACCATATTGATCTCATGATTTCAAGACCCATCCTCCATAAATGTGGGTTGATAGGAACCTCTTCGAGTAAGAAACTAAGCCTAATGGCGTGTACGTTTGGTACATCGTGGTTTAGGTATCAGAAATATTATGAAATGGAGTGAAATGTGAAAATACCAACAACAAAAAAATGAAATACAAAAGAATTTGCAATAAGTGGTAATTGATGTTTCAAATGAAATATTTTGACCTTTATATGAAGATTGAGGTAAAATTTCATTTTGACCTTTATATGAAGATTGAGGTAAAGCAAAGCACTTAATCTTGAGTTCTATTGTAATCACGGCACACATCCACACCTTATCCTCAAGAGGGTGGGGGTAGAAGGTGAGGGTGTGCATGGATATGCATTCACACCCTTACACCTCAAAAGGGTGGACAGTGGAGGTAAAGGTGGGTATGTGTGGTGGTGGTGGGGAACTAAAGGTGTGTGTTTGGGTTTTATTATAATCATGACAAGTGTTTCCACTTAATACCTTTCCAACTGAGATGCCCTGTTGAGCTCTATTCATTTTCCATCATTTGAAGAGCTAATACATTTCCTACGAGAGGAAGTGATCCATCACCAGCGAAAGAAAGATGGCTTGGAATGAAACTATTTTGAGTCGATCATTGACATTAACCTTGAAGACATGATGGGAAATTTCTTTGAACTGAAAACCCTAGGTCTCATTTGCGCTTTATAGGATTATGGTCATCTTAAACAATCATCTAAATTGGATTATTGGAAATTGGAACTTGCTTAAGCATGCATAGTATCTATCATTCAAGGATGGAGGTTTCTTCATTGTTAGTTTCTCATCCGTGGATGATAAGGATTTTGCCTTTGAGAGAGTTTTGTGATTCTTAAACCAAGCATGGCTCTACATGAAGCTTTAGGGAAAAGACTTTGATTCAAGTGGCAAATTCTTGTCTAAAGCCTTGATCTAAGTTTGATCGATGACTACATGTCAATGCACTCTTTGCAGTTAGAGCACATTTGTTATGGGGCAACTTTGGATGTACAAGAATAGTTTATATGAGCAGTTCTTGATTGTAACTTTTGAAATCAAATGTTCTAGTTGTATACCTTGCATTCTTAAGTTGTGGTACCTAATTAAATCGAGTTAATTTCTCGTGGAAAAAAAAAAAAAAAAAGTTGTGGTACCTAATCCTTTCGCAAGCTTATGCCAAAGTGTGCTTGCAAGCCATAACTTGGATTTTCAATCCAATTCACTCTAACAATTTTATGCTTCTATTACACATAAGCCATGGACACCCATTGCACAACTTTGCAGCCTTCGCATATAGTGTCAACGTGCTTTATGATCATGTCTTGCAATATGAATCAACTTGCATTAGATTTATTGTGTCTCACTTTTACAACAACTCGACCTTATTTTTGGAAATCATAGTGTCGAAGCCTAACCTAGGCCACAGTTTGTACTAGTTCACTTACACTGACTATGTATAATTTTCCTTGGCTATTGTAATAAACATGAGAAGTGATAAAGTTTTTTGTTGGGTATTTGTAAATTCTTTCGGTTAATCAATGGGGAGTTATGAACCCTAAATCTACATTCATGTAGTATAAATACCTACTTTAACATGGGGAAAAGAGATTTGGACCTTGAACCTCTCCCGTGCAAGAACAAAATCTTTACCAAAAGGTCATGGGATAGTCCTTGAATGAGAAGTAATAAAGTTAATAGCATATTACCGTGCATGATCATACAAATAGATGTTTCATATACAAGCGGGCTCTTGTGTTCTAAAAGGTTAAACTCAATGTAAAGACCTTATTGATTTGTATTTGTGTAAGAAAAATGGATAGAAATAGTAGAACATGGACCATCACTTTGTACTTGTGCATTCAATTTTAGAGTCAATGTACTAGTTGCCAAGAGAAGGATTGTCCCCTAGTCATAAACAATCGTCTTCTAAAATCACAAATGAGTTAGGGTATAATATCATAAAAGGAACTTCAATTGAGAATGTATAACTCGATAAGAGGGTAAAACTCAATGACAATTACCAGGTGACTGATTAGGATAGGACAACATATATGTCACTCCAAGACTTCTATTCTATGGGAGGTGTGCTTCTACAACACACTCAATATATCTTACTNCTTACTAGTACCAATCAAATTAAGATCTCCAAAATAAAGTATTCAAATAATCCTTGGTGTCCCCAACTAAATCAAGAGAGCAATTAAGTATTAATATAACCCTTGTTGGCCAACTAAATAAATAAAAGAATGTAAAAATATTTACCTTGTTATCCAACCAAACCAAGAAAACTAATGCAATAACATTTACCTTATTAGCCAACTAAACCAAGAAAAATAATGTAATAATATTTACCTTGTTGGCCAACTAAACCAAGAAAAATAATGTAATAATATTTACCTTGTTTGCCTAGTAGAAACAAGGGGAACATCATATTATTACCACCCTCGCTAGCCTTATGATCAACAATGTCCATGTGCAAGGTATCCGTCTTTTACCAACCCCCACCTAGGTATCAATTTCAAGTTTGATCATGCTCATAGAGATCATCAATCAACTATATATGTGATATCAAGCAAGGTTAAAGGAATGTCTCACCCAAATTCCCATCATCACATGTGAAGGTTGGCATGATTCACCATACATAAATGGATGTCAACAACATCCTTGGTATTACCTGTCTTGGTCATGATTCACGAGGGCATGCCACATCCCTTCACCAAACCTCTTGATAAGTGTCTTCTTGCCCTCTATCATTCGTCATAAATTTATTGTCACATGCAATAGTGACATCGACATCTTCAACCATGACCTCATTATTTGAGTTATGTGACTTAATGAGGGAATACTCGTCGTGTAGAATGTTCTCCAATGCTTGTTAAGTCGAGATAGACTCCAATATAACAGTGTTGTCATTTGTACCTATAACAACAAAACATCAAGCAAACATGCCTTAGTTTGTTACCTTCTACATATACATTTCAACTGATTTATCTCTTGCATTTATATGCATTCCTATGTGTTAATTATTTGCACATATTTACATTCCTTGAACCCAAGAAATATAAATGCATAGAAAAAGATGAGTTCATGAAAACTCCCTTCCAAATTCTATGACTAGCTAGGGCTTCTACAATTCACAATTAATCCAATTCAACATATTATGAGTCACCCACACATAAACATTAGTTGTAATTTTCTCACCCCCATAGCAATTCATAACTCATACACGAAAGTATACGTGCTACTTTTGGAAACATCCAACCCCTACCCTTGTGTTGATTTTTCATCCATTGCATGTTTTATTTTTAGCTTTGGCTACCTTCTCATTATATCTTGTTTGGAAGCTTGCTCTACCTTTCCTTGGGCAATCTCATCCTAAGCATAGACTTGCCATCCATAATTTGTGACCCATTGTAGGGTTGCATTGCCAGTAGCCACCCCCAAGTGAGTCGAAGTTCATCTTTCACTCCATGTTCTTTACACATACGTTGTTGGTTCACTTCCCACAACTTTTTCCAAACCTATATATGCTCTTACCACTCTAATGGGTCACTCGCCACATGCATGCATGCATACGATGTTCGCTTTTGCTTGCTCATTGTTGTCAATAACCCCAAATACTCAATTGCCTCTTTTGCCTTTGGCAATCCAACAATTGTACTCCATAGTCACCTTCCACTTCCATTCTTGAAGTGGGAAGACTATAACATACTAACCAAATATCGATGCTCTGCTCTAGTTTTTTTCCATTACTTGTCTTGTAAATTCACTCATCATCCCCCATTTTCTTTTTTCTTTTTTCAACACACACTGAGAAATTTTTATTAAGGAAAAAAGATGTAGCATAGGCTTACAACAAAAAGATAAAAAAAGGACTCTTGCCATAGAGTTGAGGTTCTTAGGGCCCATTAGGCCTTCTCTAGTAGGATTGTTTACAAAAATCATACAAGGTTGGAAACAATGTCCAAAGAGGTGTTGCACCAAGAGTTCTAAATAGAGGAGAACACACTACATAAGCAAAGACCAAACATAGCACCAAGGGTTAGCTCAATCGGCCTTGATGCCAGATGTGTGTACTCTCCCCCAAAGTCAAGGAGATCACGGGTTCGACTCTCATGCTCCTTGGGGCTATGGTTTACCCTACTTACCATCCATGGATCACGGGAATTATTCAATGGGTTTTCCATGAAGCTTTCATCAGGAAAAAAAAGGACCAAACATGAGATATCTAAAATTGGTTTGAAGGTGGAGAAGAGCTCCTAAAGTAGTGTTGCCTCAACTAGTAACCTCCTTAGTACTAGTTGCCCAGTGGGAGTTCTTCAGGTGCGCTTGATCAGGGGATCAAATTTTGCTCAAATTTCAAAGTGCTCGGAATGCAACGAAATCAGTGCCATTGCGTCCGTCTCGTCTTACTGAATTCGGCAGTATATTTACTTTGTCAAACGGACTCCGTATGGAGAAGATATCGCGATCTGTTCGTCAAGCCAAATAGGCAAAAAAATTGATGCTGACTGTACCAGACCATACAGTCTGTACGGTCTGACGTTGCAGGACCGTACGATCGTACAAAAGTGACGTGGCAAGCATTCGTTGGTTGACAGCTGTCGAATCTGGAAGTGACACGTGTCCGTTTATTGGCAAATAGTACGAGGACACGTGGCCCAATCTGTGGGCGCCACGTGTCACTCATTGTTTGGGTGTGGTTGTTATGTAAAATTTTTGGTGTCCGCGGGGTTCGACCCCCGGACCTCCCACATTGCATAGTCTTAACAAACCCCGACCGACTGTTGGGTTACGCTTTGTGCCTTGTTATGAATGTCAACGCATATATATTTAAGTTTGATTATTGTTTAAACGGAAAGGGGGGTCGGGCCGGGGCTTAGCCCCGACCCGTAGTCCTATTACATAGCATGTGACCGATTGGTATGTGCGTGCGACCGTTATACCTATTGCGCGGTTGTATGGTGTGTGGCCCCATTTCATATGGGCGCGGAACTCGGTCACATGGGTTTACATGTGACCATGTATGGAACGCGGGGAAGTTAAACGGTCAAACAGTTGTAACCTTTGTTAACCACTTTTTGTCAAAGTGTGAGGTCACATGGCCCATACGCCCAGGTGCCTAGGCGGTTAGGGGCTGGCGCGCCCTTAACCGTCCTACGGTTTGCACCGTTGGCACAGTTGCGCCCGGTGTTGGGTTTTCACGCTTTAAAATGCGTGTGAGCCAGGTTCAAACAACAAGGGTGTGTTTTGTAGATTAAGAGACAACAAGCTTGAAGAGGGGGACTTCCAGGAGGCCTAACTTCTTCGTTTTTCGACCGATTGAGGTGCCGAAAGAGCCCAGACAGGGGTTTTTGGACGCTCTGAAGCCATTGGAGCAGTCGATTTGTCAGTTTGAGCATTGTAAGGCATTTTTTTGAGCATTTTGAGCAATTAATAATAATGATCCATTGGAAGCTGGACCAGGAGATGTAGCCCAAGAGAGGGGTGAACTCCTTTATCAAGTTGTTGTGTTTATGTGCTTATGTTCATTGATTATGTTGTTGTCTATGTGTAATTTGCATAAGTAATCCTTTAATCTATGTGTTGCAAACTGATCCATTTGCTTTAAACACATAACATTCACTTGCAATAATTTTCAAGTTTTTCAAGTCTTCTTCATTTTTAGATCAACGCTCGAGTCTAGGTGTTTTCCACATGTTTCAGTTGGGGCCTATGTGAACCTATTGGAGATTAAAAGGAATGGGAGTCCTCCTACTATGTTGTTGTATCCCTGCTCTAATGGCGACCTAATTCATGGACCTCAAGCTCCAAAGCATCTAATTGCCTCTACTATTGTAGCAACATGCCCATAATTATTTCTACCTCGAGGTTGAAGCTATTATCATTCTTGCTTGAATTATCCACAAGGGACCGGAAGGAGGAAGTCAATTCATTGATAGCGTCCTCGTGCCTCTGTAGAGAATGACACATTTCTCATAGTTCTCTATGGTCTATCTTTGTCAAGAAAAATGCACCGAACCAGATTGAAAGGGTTGTTTTGTTTGATGTTGGTAGCGGAGGGCTTGTGCCTAAATGCCAGAATTTACCAAATCCATACACCAAAACCCTGCACAAAGACCATGAGATGATGATGCTTGCATCCATGAGTGTCGTCGTCGCTATCCCACCTCGATTCCATTTAAATGAAACAGGCCATTCATTAGGAGTCATGGGAATAAAATGAAGCATGTAACAAGGACTAGAAGGTCTTATCAACCTTGTCCTTGCCACGTGGGGAAATATTGTCATACTCTGTGCCATTTTCCATAACGATTCAATAACACATGTTGCGAGGTTCAAGTTAAGGAATTGGCTGAACATACTCCCAATCATTGATAATCAAGGTCCCCCTTTTTTTCCTAGTAGCCATATTGGATTTTGAGTCAGCCATGGAATTATGCTCTCGAAGGATGTGGAACCATTCCATTGTTTCAAAATTGCCACAACTAATCCTTGTCCTTTCTAGGATGGAAGATAGGAAAAAACTTGAAGGGATAGTGTTCAAGATCATGTGCTTTATGAATAAGCTTGAGTCTCCAAGCACTGTTAATTTTTTGATTTGCATTATGGTGGCAAGGTCGAGTCCTTGCAGCAAAGCGTATGCTTATGCCTTATTGTTGGTCACAACTTCGAGACTCCATTCACATGTGTAAAATTTTGTCCCCCTAGGGCTATAAATAGTCCCTCCTGCACTTGCCTCCACAGATCATTCCCCATTTTCATCTCACATTACAAGTATTATTTTTTCACCCAGAAGTATTTCAAATCAGAGGTAAGAGCTTCTATAACTCTATTTCTAGCGAATCAAATCGTGCTTGTTGTAGCCAGTCACATGCATTATTTGCATCATTTTGCTAAGGTTGTCAATACCCTTTGTCCATTTCTAGTTATGCTTGGCCTCTAAGTCACATATGTGAACATATTCTAACCATTTTACTATGGCATTTAACTTTAACAAGCATTGCCATTATGCTTTCCACTGGAATATCCTCGCTCATCGAGTAGTGTTGCCATATTTCCATGAGTGCACCACTATTGCAAGGTGTGTAATCATTCACACATCATCCTTCCTGCTACATACTTATGCCTCCATCACAAAGTCCTTCTTCCAAGTTCAGGGCACTTTGGAGATCATGCACATTGACAATTTCCATTCAATTCAAACCTAGAGTTTTTTTTTTTGGAAATTTTAGAGTAACATGAGTGTTTTTTCCAAATTTGAATCTTATGTTCTATTCTCCATTGAAATGGCTTTCCAATGGCTTTGCTCTCACTTGATTACAATTTTGGAGAGTTTTTATGAGCTTCGAAGCAATGGTTGCCTTTCTTGTTTTTGCAACTCTACTATAGCAAGTTATCACTCAGATTGAGTTGCAAGAATCTACACACAATAATTTTTTCATTAGTCGAAACAACCCAAGCCATCATTTATAATTCATGCATTAGGTTGATTATACATGGCATAGTCAAGATAAGAGTAATATTCCATTATCCCCATTGAACCATTATTGGTTCACAATACATCTAGTGTTTACAAATTCATAGGGGACATTATAGGGGTCAAAAGAGCAGTAACCCCATTATGCCTTTTCCATCGACCCCCCATTGGATTCTAGTATTTTTCATACTTCAATCCTCAAAGATTCTTCGTCCATTTTCCCCTTTACTTTGTTGATTGCATGCCCAAGGTGATACATGGATGGCACACCGGTCCATGTCCTCATGCTTTTTAGGGGTCGGTTCTCATTACACAGGTCAAAGTTAGTAACCCCCATATCTTGTTTCTTGTCTTTTACACCTTGTCATAGGGCTAGGTTATGGCTCAAACCTCGACGTTTGGGAAGGGAAGCAGGTTAGAACTTTAACAAGAATCATGAGAAAGGACCCTAAGGTGTGACTCCCCCCTCAGACCTTGCCAACTTGGAGGGGGAAAACACTCACAAACCTCCACAAAAAACATAAGAATGGTCCCAAGGTATTCCCCCCTTTGACCTTGACAATTAGAAAGGGAAATGATTTTAAAGCTTTCACAAAATGTGTAGAAAGGCCCTCATAGACCATTGACCTTAGACCTCAACAATCAGAGGAAGTGGTTAGTATATTCCCAATAAAAGGGCCTAACATGTTAAGATAGAGGCTAATGGGACCCACATCATACACAATAGAGCATCGACTATTTGGGGCATGAAAAGATTTGTTAGGAAAGAAAAATCCTTAAAGGCCTAATGGTAATTTAGAACCACATTTTTTTCGCTAATTGGACATTCCCCGAGAAATGGACATTGGAAGGATTAGAAGCAAAGGAATATTGGACCCCATATCCTCACCGTTCCCTTGAGCCTTCTCAATAATAAATACCAATTCTCTCTTAGGTTAGAAGCATTGAATACCCTATAATGAACAATATTTCATCTACGAAAATATCCAACATAAGAAGGATAAATAGTTGAAATCTATTTAGGATATAAATATTAATATAATTGATAATGAATAAGATGAGATCAATTACAAAGATCCTCGTGGCAATGTAATTATATGCACTGACTAGTCATAAAGGTGAAATGTTGCGTTCCTTGGCTAGGTTTATGTCCTTTAATTTATTTTTGTTATTGTTATTATTATTATTATTATATTCTTTGCATTACCTCTACCTTTAAAGATGCTTTGTCCTTAAAGCATTTTATGGAAAAAGTTACATCTTTGTTATGGCCTGCAATGCCTTGTCATAATTCTCCATTCTTGAAGTGTAATGGTTGAAGACACGAAACAATATGATCTTCTAAGTGTCGAGCATAATTGTCAAATTGCTAAAGGGTTAAACCACCCTGATTTTGTAATGTTCATGACTTGGCTAGTCTAGGAAATGCTGCTAATGTGTGTAGGATCAATGGTTTACAACATATAAATGATCATACAAATAATAAATGTGACAAAGGACTGCAAAGTTTGTATTATGATATCTCTGTGGATTACAAAAATGGTTGAATGCGGCTGAATAAACTGACAATACTCGACTAGATCAACAGACAAAGGATCTTAGCCGGAATACAAATAAGCAACTAAAGATAATACCCGAAATATGGGAGCACTGAGGAATCAATGGATGTGTTGGGACTATGACAGCTTTGACGATAACTGCTGGAAGTCTAGAAAGTTCGCTCTGGGAGCTGTACTTCTCGGAATGGCCTGGAAACTGTCCCAAATGATGCGCCTTGCTCTAGTCCTCAGTACTGGTATCTGTCGGACCCCTTTGCTGATGAGTCTAGACCTCGGATGGATACCCCTGGGGGAATGCGCCCCTCTTCTTCTAGCAAAATGCGTCCTAGTGATTCCATCGTCAGAATTAGATGAGATATGTCTCAAAACGACAGCCTTGGTCTACTGGGAAATGGGTCAGAAGGGTTTCCCTGAATTTGGTTTGATGCTCGCTCTGGAACCCCAAATGTGCCCGCAAAAAGTGTCGCACGTCCAAGTCTGGAAAATGCATCCCAGTTGATTCCTCCGTCGGAATCTGATGAGGAACTAGGTAAAAGATGCGCCTTGCCCTCCTCTCAAATGGGTTGGAGGGAAATCTCAGAATTCTCCCTGGATGGGGTAAGTTGACCAAAAACCCTCTCAGAAGATGTGCCCTCACTCTAGATGAATGTGCCCTTGCTGTTGAACACTGTGTAACTGCTGCTGAAGAATGATGGAAGACCTGAATGATCTTCCCGGTGACTAGGGTGTGTCTCTCAACACCGAAATCAACCAACTCGTGTCTTCCTCCTGGAATCCACTGAACTATCTCTCCTGAGATGCGCCTCTCTCCTCAATGACAAGTCATAATCTGCATAATGATGAATTAAGTCGCTGACCCTTCCTTTATAGCTTTCCAAAACCCTAAATCATGTTGAAACCCTAATTCATTATCGACTTCCAAAACCCTAAATCACTGTTGAAACCCTAATTCACTGTTGACTTATATTTTTAGCTCATAATGACTTAAAAGGGATTTTAACCCTTTTTAGCTCAATGCCACTTTTCGAATATAACACCTGTGACTGGAGTGACCTCTAGTAACCCTGTTCACCCCTCTTTGGCCCTGACTATAGTCTAACGGGGTGGTTTAGACCATTAAGCCTCCTCTCTGGAGCTCCTATTTGGAAAGGGACATTACAAATTTGATCCTCCCTGGAATTGTGTGTTTATAGGGTTATTGGATACAACTTTTTGTAATGTGATTCCCAAGATGACTTCTATTTTGAGACCCAATTGTACTAGAATTATTATTCTTTAGAATGTAGTTCAAATATTGTCTTTAATCCAACAATGTTGGTACACTGATTGGTTAAAGTATTGGTTCTTGTGATTAGGTTGTGGATAAGGCGTTCTTGTGGCATGATCTTTCCTTATCATAATTGTAGTGTTTTTTTATGGACTTTTGGTACTATGTCTTCTTCATACACTTGTGTTGATTTGTTCATCATTGAATTTTTATTTGTAGAGACACTTGGATTGTCCATATTGTGTACTTTGATGTTTGAAGATGTCCTTATTTCAACTAGATCGGTCATCACATTCGTGTTGATCTAGTATGTTGCTTTAATTTTTCCTATTGCAACTTCTTTTCATTTTCTAACTTCTCAATGTATGCGATCAAGCTTTGACTATGATTATTGAGACGATAAATTAATTCATCTTTATCAGCAACAACTTTGTCAAACTTTTTATGGCAATCCTGCAACTTTTGTATTGTCGTATGGCTATCTTGAAGGATCACATTTGATACATCCTTCAGGTCTTCTAAACGAGAGCACTACTATGCAAAGTCTTGTAGTGTTATCTTCTTCTTCTTACAAGAAAATGTAAAAGAAAAATTGTATTCTTCACCTTAAAAATGAAGGTCCTAATGTTTCATGCATATAGGGCGATCAAAGAATTAAGTCAACATATATTAGATGCATCGTTGTCACATTGAATTGGGATATGAAAATATCACCATTAATTGTCAGTTGGAGATTGTTTAGTCCATGTTTTTTGGGGTTTTAAAAAATCATTTTGTTCAATCGATGTCAATGTAATTGTCTCTGTCATTCGCACAAATAATAATGTTGAAATCTCGATGAGTTAGCTTGAGTGGTTGAGTGCCATGAATTGGAATAAGAGGTCTCAATATCAAGACTACATTCCAATTATCTATAATATGTTAATACTTGATGTCCTTATCAAATCATATATACTGTAATGTACATCAATGATTTATTCTAATTGCCACTTATCAATAACAATAAATTCTCTAAAGATTTCCCAAACCAATATTAATATATTTTTCTTAAATACTCCCTTTTAGAGGAAAACACTTATTGTACTGCCTCCCAGGCAGTATACATAGCGATGAGTTAGCTTTGACTACTCTATTAATTTGGTTTGACTTTAAAATTTTTGTAAAGAACTTAATGTACAACATAAGAAACTCAAAATTTTATTTTTTAATGTGCAAAAAAACTGAGTTTTCTTACATTTCATTGGCTGATAACTTTATAGTATTATTGCAGCCTTCACTTATTTCGAGGTCAGAATTAAGTCAATGACAGACTGGGGTACGTTCATCTTTATTCAATTTGGGGTACATGAGGCAGTACGCAGCAACCTCGCTGCCCTTCAATCCCACACGCAAAGCTCCCGACCGCAGCTGCGGACTAAACCAACAGTGAAGCCTCTGACTCGCTCGCCAGGATCTCCACAACTCTTGGAACTGCGCCCAGCTTTATATAGGACAATTTTTTGGTCTTGTTGTCGATTATTTGGTTCTTTACGTCCCTGAGGGCCTTCAACTTCGCAGCGGCGTCTACAACGGCGTAAAAAACTTAATGTATAACATTTACTGTATTGCTGCGTCTTACCTTCACTGCTACATCATCCATTTACTTTGCTATTGCTGCGTCTTACCTTCAACTTCGCAGCGGCGTCATCTTTCTTCAATTTGAGGTATAGGAGACATTACACAGCAGCCTCATTGCCCTTGTTTCAATACTATAACAAAATTTTCCTTTTCCTTTTTTTATTAAAACCCATTTTAAACTTCATTTTTAGTACTTTAAATACTTCCTTTTCCTTTTTTTATTAAAACTCATTTTAAACTTCCTTTTTATTACTTTAAATACCTTTTTATATTTTGTTTGATTCTTCCAAGTAATCACAAGAGCTTTAATAGTACTTTTAAGGTTGACCTTCCACAAAGTAGAAAGATTCCAAACTCGGTGGGGCTTTAGGATTTAATTTGAAATACCTCCAATAATTTACTAGGGAGAAAAAATTCAAACTCGGTGGGGCTTTAGGATTTAATTTGAAATACCTCCAATAATTCACGGTGAAAAAATTCAAACTCCGTGGCGCTTTAGGATTTAATTTGAAATACCTCCAATAATTGACTAGGGAGAAAAATTTCAATATCAATTTAAGATTTATACCTTTATATATAATGGTGGTCATTATATGTCTTAGTGCTTTTTTTCCACTTTATTCAACTTGACACTAGTGGCGTTTCAACGGCGGTCCTTAACTTCACGACGATTATGTGATCCACGTTGAGACGCGAGGACTCGAACATGGGACGCACCGAGTTGGAATGGTTATTTTATTGATTTGCAACTATGGCGGTGACTCTCACAACCCCACACAAAGGTATTTCGCAATGGCGGTGACCCCCACAACCCCACACAAAGGTATTTCGCAATGGCGGTGACCCCCACAACCCCACACAAAGGTATTTCGCAATGGCGGTGACTCCCACAACCCCACATATTTAGCAGCCCCAAACTTTTAACATGCCATCACCATTGGTTGAAACAACCAAGTTTTCATAAAGTTCGTTACTTGAATCAAATGTATTGGCTACAACAATCCCATTAAAGTTTGAACACATGCTATCGACCCTTCTTAATTATCACAAAAATATTGGGTTGTTGCCTAGCCAAACGGGCTTCCTCAAAGGCACTAACCTTGTCAGTGTAGTTGTTGAATGCAATACTAAACATAACTATGTTTGTTGTGATGTTCTCATTTGCAGATTCGAGGTTTGTTAAGTATGGGTGAATCATGTTGGCTTTATGATAGATCTGTGTATGACATATATGCGATATGTGTATGATAGATATGAGTGGTCATAGAAGATTCCCAAATATATCGAGAAATTTGGCAATTTTAATCCACCCATACAAACAAACTTATGCTTTCAGAAACATGTGTAGAGGGTTGGAAACACTAGGTGCAAAGGATGCATAAGAGGACTCCTTTGACTTCACGTACTCATTGTTATGTGAATCAACGTAATTAGAATTCGACGACTTCTGGTCCTTTGCATATTCATCTTTTGCCAACCTCATCTTTGCATTAGTACTTAGACAAAACTAGACCACAAAAATTCCTTGACCACACCTTCCAACTCATACCTGAGTTCGTTCTTATGTACTATTGTTCAAAAAGAAGCTCCAAATTAGGGAATTCTATGATAGTTGCATCCCTGAATTGAGTGAACTCATTAAACAACTGTTTCCATCCTACAATGGCCTCTTAGTTTTTCTTCATGTTTCATCCATTATGTTTGCCTTGCAGTTTCCTGGTTTGCCTGGGTCATCAATGGTTTCTTTTCCTTCTCCAATGCTTCCACCCATGGTTCTTAAACCAAACATGGCTCTTTGGGGAAAAGGCTTGAATTCAAGTGTCAAAATATCATCTAAAGCCTTGATATAGGTTCGATTGATGGCTACGTGTCAATATACTTTTTATAGTTAACTTACATTTTTTATGGAACAACTTTGGATGTACAAGAATAGTTTAATGGTCAACAAGTCTTGATTGTAAATTTTGAAATCAAATGTTCTAGTTGTCTACCTTGAATTCTTGGGTTGTGGTACCTAGTCCTTTCACAAGTTTATGCCAAATTGTGCTTGCAAGCTATAACTTGGATTGTAGATCCAATTCACTCTAACAATTGTATGCTCCTCTTCCACGTGAGCCATGGCCACCTTTTGCACAACTCCACAACCTTCACACGTAGTGTTAGCATGCTTTGTGATCATGTCTTGCAATGTGGATCAAGTTGCATTAGATTTCACATGGCTCGCTTTTACAACAACTCAACCTTATTTTGGGAAATCATAGTGTTGATGCCTAACTTGGGCCATAGTTGATACTATCACACACTTAGACCAACTATTCTTAACTTAACCTAGGTCATAGTTTGTATTAGCTCACTTGCACCAACCATGTACAATTTTTCTTAGCTATTGTAATACGTGTAAGAAGTAATAAAGTTTTTTTATATGTGTAAATTATTTCAATTGATTGATAGGGAGCAATGAACCCAATTCTACATTCATAGTTATTTTGGGAAATCATAGTGTTGATGCCTAACTTGGACCATAGTTGATACTATCACACACTTAGACCAACTATTCTTAACTTAACCTAGATCATAGTTTGTATTAGCTCACTTGCACCAACTATGTACAATTTTTCTTAGCTATTGTAATACGTGTAAAAAGTAATAATTTTTTTTTTATATATGTAAATTCTTTCAATTGATTGATAGAGAGCAATGAATCCAATTCTACATTCATGCAGTATAAATACCTGCTTTAACATGACAAGAATAAATTTAAACCTTATGCCTCTCCCGTGCAAGAGCAAAAGCTTTACCAATTGGTCATGGGGTAATCCCCAAATGAAAAGTAATAAAGTTAATAGTATATTCTCATGCAAGACTATACAAATGGATATTTCATATACCAATGAACTCTTGAATTTTAAAAAGTCAAACTCAATGTAAAAACATTATTGATTTATATTTGTGTAAGAAAAACAAATAAAAACGAGTGAGATGAGTAGCAAAAGTCAAACTCGATGTAAAAACATTATTAATTTATATCTTGTAAGAAAAACAAATAAAAACAAAACAAGTGAGATGAGTAGCAAAAGTCAAACTCGATGTAAAAACATTATTAATTTATATCTGTGTAAGAAAAACAAATAAAAACAAAACAAGTGAAATGAGTAGCAAAATTGTTTAGTACATATTTCTTGAGAAAAAATTGACAAATAACACTGTTGTAATAAGAGACAACTAGGTAATAAAATGACATTATCATTTGGAAGTATTAGAAGGCATTAAAGAGGACAACAAAATGTAACATGTTGAGCAGGCTGGATATGAGTCTGGTGGCTGGGGTATTAACTCCCCTGTCCACATGAGTGCCAAGTTGCTTTTGCTGAACAGATGTCACCCCATCCAAAACACACAATAAATGTGTTACTTATATCATACTAATAAATTAAAATGAAAAAATATATAATACATCCATAAAATTAATTAAAAAAGGATAATTAATAAACTTTTTGTATCTTTTTGAAACAAGTCTGCGTAGCATACGCAATACCTGTCGAGGTAAATAATAAAATAAGTAATATGAAAAATCTGTACAGGTCATCCACCTCATCAATTTAAAGTTGTTGGACAGGTCATCCACCTCAGTTAGCAACGATGTTAAACTGTTGTTGTTGTTTAAGCATGTCTAAGGCGGTCCAGGAAAAACTGTGTCACCCTTGTACGGTCGTGTTGAGCCTTCAGATGCAGTCGACCCCATTAAATGCAGCAGTGCGTGGAGTAACCTCGTTAAATGCAGAAGTGAATGTTGCAGCCCCATCAAATGGTACAGTACGGGCATGACAGTGAATAATGTCATACACATCCATTGTGCAATAGAACTAAGAAAAGCTGGGATCAAATTTAAACAATGCGATGGAGGCATCAGGATGATTAAGTTTGAATGGAGCCCATGTAAACTATTTTCACCAAAGATATAAACTGTTCAGAAAAATATGGATATCTTTTCCAACAAGTACGCATGGCATTGGCATGCGGCCAAGTTTGATAGTCATAAAATAGGAGTCAAAATTTTTTTTAGTACTAATTCTGTAAGATGGGCCCCCAACTTTTGACAATATACATAAAAAAACAAGAAATATTTATTACAATAACATTGGGGGAAGTGAAGGCAGCAATAAGACTTCAAAGTTTTTGGCTAATAAAATATCAGATAAATGAAATTTAAAATTTAAAATTAATCATTATTTTTTTAAAATTTTGGATAAAGGGGTATATATTTTATGGTCAACCATGAACTGATAAAAGGTCAAGCCTAACTCAACACTATATACCATGCTTATCGGCAGGTATAATAACATTTAGAGAAACAAAACAAATAAAAATTAACAGTTTTTGATACTACATATCAATTTTAAAATATTAAAAATATGTAAAATTTAGAATTCAACTAAAACAAAATCAAAATCACTCACTAAAAATAGAATGCAGTGTTTAACTATTTTGAACTAAATAAAAAGTCAATGTTCAACCTTTTAAAAAACAATACATAACATTCACACAGATTCATCTTAACTATTTTTTTTTTAACAATGACACATTTGTTTATAAATTATTATTTTACTTTTTTTTTTCCTCAAAAAAATTCGTAATTTTATTCATCTAAAAGGAGCCAAAATTACATTCACAGGTGCATGATGCACTCCCCCAATCTATGGGTAAAAGAGTGGAAAATAAGATGCCCTAAAGGGCCCATAAAAACTACAAAGTCACAAAGAATATTTGCAATAATAATAACTGGTAAGATCCTACAGCTAAATCAAATGAACAAAATTGCACGCCCAAGAAGGACCTCAAAGTGCAGATCCATAGATCCACATTGCACGCCCAAAGGATGGACCTCAAAGCTCTGTTTCAACCACCAAAGAAGTAGAAAAACCCAACATCCACAACATCAAGCTCCAACTCTCATAACAGAGGCCCATAACCTTGCCACCAACACACCGAGAAAGGGAGCCTTTGAAGGCCTCAAACAGATTTGTTCGAGGGATAATCCTGAGCAAAAAAGTAGTGAGACTGACCAGCATCAACAGTCCACGAGCCGCACAAGAAGCGACGCACCAGAGAAAACCCAAACCGTCAAAGGTTGGGGCACTAGGCGAAATAAAATTGCGCATCCACAGGGTAGAGCCACTTTCAAACCCGACAAAGAGGGAATTAAACACGACCACGCCGGTAGAGGAGGCGCCCACGAAGTAGTGCACCATAACTGTCAGGTGCACATCAAACAAACAAGAGAGCAGAGCCCCAGGGAGGCCCGAAGGAGGCGCCCACGAGGAAAAATTGCGGAGGGGTTGCGGCCAGGAAAACCCTAACTGCTAATTATTATTTTACTTTATTAATATTAAATATTAAATAGATTCATTTAGTTTAAAATATTAAAATGAATTTATATTACTTAATAAGATTTGGTGAACTAAAAATTGAAAGGATTAGCTCAATTGGTCACCAATGTTATTGGATATTTGGTTTAGTTTTATGCTAATAAGTGTCAATTTGAATCTCCTTGACTTAAGTACACTAGTTTATATTGATAGTTTTAATAGGGATGACATTTACTAATGTATGGAAGTATCTATTTGAGTCCAATGCAAAGTTTTCCTTTAAAAATAAAGATTTGATAAACTAAAAATAAAATTTTGTGTGATTCCAAATAAAAGTGAAAAGTAAGTGGAGTATGGTGTGTTAATTTTTCCACAAAGTAATTTTTTTTTTTTTTAATAAATTCTCCCATTCTAAACAAAATTAGAAAGTGAATAAAGTATAATACTCTACACAATATTAAACAAGGCTGCATGGCAGCGTATATCTGCCGCTATGGCAGGTATAATAAAATAAAATAATATTTGTATTAAATCTACCGCATGCAAAGGACGTTCCGCGGCTGTTGAAGATCCTTACGTAGACGCGGCAATAAGAGATGCATTTGAACAACGAATCACAATCAAATTATAATGTTATATCTTTAAAAATGCTCAAAATTATTTTGATCAAACCCCAGCTAATAAGCAATCAATAACATATCGAATACTATATACCACCGCCAGATGCAGGTATAATAACCAATATCCCTTCACATTATTTTGAATGATCTAAAAAACCCAATTTCATAAAACATTTAGATTATGCATTGTAAAACGCTCAAACTTATATTTAAAGTTAACACTCAAAATTTGTAATATAAAAATAAAACTTATATTTAAGTTTAACCCTTACAAAAAATTGTGAAAAAAAAAATACAAATGCCATCAACTTTGAATTGTACAAAATATTTTATTATTTTATTTTAACTTTAACACTCAAATAATTGAATTGTGAAAGAAAAAGTACAATTGCCATCCATTTGAACCCTACCTACAAAATATTATATTATTTTATTTAAATGTGCCTAGGAAAAAAGTACCCATTAAATGACGAACAACCAAAAAAATAAAAAATGCATATCCATGCACGTAAAATATTTGATGTGTATATATTCCAAATATATAAAATTACAAACTATTTATTTATTTAATATTTAACAAGATGGGCCCCCAACTTTTGATTTATACATTAAAAAAAACAAGAAATATTTATTACAATAACATTGGGGGAAGTGAAGGCAACAATAAGATTTCAAAGGTTTTGGCCAATAAGATATCAGATAAATGAGATTTAAAATTTAAAATAAATAATTATTTTTTAAACTTTGGATAAAGGGGTGTATATTTTATGGTCAACCATAAACTAATAGAAAATCAAGCCTAACTCAAAGCTATATACCATGCCTATCGATAGGTATAATAAGAGACAACTAGGTAATAAAATGACATTATCATTTGGAAGTATTAGAAGACATTAAAGAGGACAACAAAACTCCATGATAGTTGAATATATACACCCTGCACTATTCAAAAAGGCATATATAGATAACAATTATTTAGCTTTGATTTTATTGAACAAAATGAAATTTATTTTTCATTAACTTCACCACTCCTTACTAAAAGTTAAAAGTTATATATATATATATATATATATATATATATATATATATATATATATATATATATATATATATATAATAAAATGACATTATCATTTGAAAGTATTAGAAGACATTAAAGAGGACAACAAAACTCCATGATAGTTGAATATGTACACCTTACATTATTAAAATAAAAGGCACATATAGATAATCATTTAGCTTTGATTTTATTGAACAAAATGAAATTTATTTGTCATTACCCCCTCTCTCTCTCTATATATATATAATCTTAAGTTGAATAAATGTTTAGCAATTGATTCATATATAACTAATTTTGATAAAAATACAGTTGTTGAAAATTACAAAATCCCCAAAATAGTTATATTTTAGAGCTAAGTATACAAAACTATCATCAACTTATAGAACTTATATAACTAATTTCGTTAAAAATATAATTGTTGAAAATTACAAAATCCCCAAAATAGTTACATTTCCTCAAAATTATGTGTTAATTTAGAGCTAAGTATATAGAACTATCATCAACTTATAGTACTTATAGAGTATGAGTGTTAATTTAGAGCTAAGTATATAGGACTATCATCAACTTATAGTACTTATAGAGTATGAGCAACTAATGTTAGAAATAGAAAACTAAAGAAATGCACACTCACAAATAGTTTGGGAAAATATTTGAGGAAAAAGATAACGAACCTTGATGTATAGACATAGCATAGCAAATCAAGTGTAGCAAGAATTTATAGTATATAGTGTAGGTTTTGACATTGAAATGCTTGCATTTACTAACATGAGCACAGAAAGTGTTTGATGTATATGGATAAACTTTGACTTGTATCAAAGTTGGAAGTGTCAAAATCACAAAGTTAAATCAATAACAAGGTAAAACCATGTAGTGGTTAGTTTTTGCTATAACAAGGTAAAGCCATGTAGTGGTTAGTTTTTGTTATAACAAGGTAAAGCCATGTAGTGGTTAGTTTTTGCTAGGCACAAAAGGACATATTTTCGATTAGGAGAGAACTACATTTGTGTTGTTTGGAAATAACATTTTTATGGGTGTTTTAAGTGTTAATTGCTTGCATTCTTGAAATCATTCATGAAGCCATATAATGATATTGATGAATTCAATTTAGTGTTTGCATGCCAATTTTTGTTTGCAGACAACAATAATATATTGGATGTCTTTGCATATCAATATCTATGGCTACGAATAGTCATCTTTTATTACATGAAATTAGTAATGCATGCACTAAAATTTATAATCGCTCAAGACTACCGGTTCATTTGTTTATTGATTATATTTCAATTGAGTAATTGTCCAAATATTGATCGATTATATTAGAGGGTTGAATTATTTTTATTATTTGGTGATTGTATATTTATAATTTAACAATGCACTTTAGGTAGTTTTTGCCTTTTGCTACTTAACAATAGAAACTGTAGATTTCAACTATCTAGTATATTTAGATCAACTTAAGCATATCTATGTTCTCGAAACTTTGATTCATTGCAGACAAATGACAATTGTCCATACCCATTTCCAAAGTAAAAATGTTTGCAACATAAGGACTATGCAAACGATTAATTAGTTTAGAGTAATAATTTTATAAATAATACAATGTACAAAATGTTACTACTCGAGAAATTTTGTTATTCAGACTCATTTTCTTACAAAATACTTCTGCTATTTATGATACATAAACTCGTCCATGCCATAATCCACTCAATCTGCTTTAACTCACAAAGTATGACTTTACTCTTGCATTCATAACTATTGAGTACAAATCTGATTATGACTGTTATGTCTTACGACAATTCCCCTCCCATTGTATCCTTTGTGGCAACGTTTCAACAAATCGCTCATCCCTTTTCAACGTAGCATGTATGAGGTGATGTGTAGTTGCTCCCTATGGCAGTGGTACAAAACCCAAATAGTCTTTGTGAAGATTCAAAACAAATCGAGATGTGTTGTAAAGAACCTAAATAATCTCTCTCAATATTCAAAATGAATTGAGATAGCGTTGTGATGAGACTAGTGAAGCTCCTTAAGAATGCATGCTGCAATTTATTTAGACCATAATGCAATGTGAACCTAATGCCAATAGCTCACAAAATATGCAAAGGCTTTGCATTTAGTTCAACTAGTGAAAAACTAAAGGGAAAAATGGTCAGGTGTGAGATTTAAAGGTTGATTATTTAAAAACATGATTTTTTTAGCCGTAATAGAACAATTAGCTTAAGGAACTATTATTTAGCATTATAAGAAGGAAATTCATCTATTGCAATAACAACCTCTTTCAAACCATACATTGTGCTTGGGTTTCTATTATATTTGCCGCGTTCCTTGTCTCCCCCTCTGACTTTTGAAAGTCCATGATGTGGTGGAGTGCTTTTGTATGTGACGAGATGGGTGGGTTGTTAGTGACATATAAGGCAGGAGAGCCCTTGTATGCATTGGGAAATCAACAGTCTCAACAATTGTTTAAACGTCTGGGACCTTGGAAATCTTGAGAATGGAATATTATCAAACTACTACTATGCTCGTTGTATCTTATAGTATATGCCAATTTGGGCCATGACAAGTTGTTTGTGTGTAGATAAAATCACTTTATATATTAATTTATGAATTTAACTATTGGCAAGCTCCCCCTTGAGCGCATAGTTACTAGACATAGTTAACGAAGCTACATATTAAATACATATATAATTTGTGTGCTTGCTTGGTGCTCTTTAAGTTATTTGTGTGCTTATTAATTACATCTGTGCATGACCATTTTCTTTGTTTCATTTGTCAAGCCTATTACCTTTGCAATACATGAGGTGGCTTTAGGAGGGTGTATATCTATGCATGGCATGCATGATTATAGGTTTTGTAAAATGAAACACAAGTTATCACAGTTATTTACTACTCTTACAAGTCTCCTCCTTCGATGTCATATTAGAATTTGCAAAGCAACCATGGAGCATCATTGTTTAGTGATAAGGTAAGTTGTTCCATCTTATGATACACAATGTTGGCCTTGAAGATTAAACATGTAAATTTTTGGCAGGCAAGAGCATGAATGACCCCTTTCATTGCAGATATAGTTTGGCTCCTAAGAATGAATCAAATGCCATTTGTCGATAACGATCTTATAATGTTATAAATCATTATGATTTTTCATTAGGTAATGATCTTGGTTTTCAACATAGTAAAAATGTTGTGATACCAATGCATTCTTGTGATATTCTAGAGAACATTGGGTACATACTTCTTCATTGAATACAATGAGGCAATTTTGGAGCATTGTTGTTCACCGATAAGGTACATTGTTCCCTCTTATGATACACATTGTTGGGCCTCAAAGATTAAACATGTAAATTGTTGGTAGGTAAGATCATGAATGTCCAATTTCATTATAGATATAGTTTGGCCTCTAAGACTAAATCAAATGTCATTTGCTAATAATGATCTTATTATATTGGAAATCATCCAGATTTTTCATTGGGGAGTTATCTTGGTTCGCAACATAGAACAATTTTTTAGATACTAATGGCCTTCTTGTGATAGTCCATGGATCGCTAGATACATCATTCTTCAATAAATATGCAAGGCAAACTTATACCATATACAAGAGGTTGTTGAAAAGGGAAGATATGGCGTAGTAAGTTATATGATTGATACTCATAATGGTGAGAAAGTGGCAATTAAGAAGATTGAAGTCAATTGTCTCTTTGGCCTAATTTTGAATGAATTCACAGTGTTCAAATTCCAATTTGTATTTAAATTCCTTCATTCCCTGATGGCATTTCTCACAGTGCCATAAACTTTCCATGACATGCAATCTACTTCAAATGAAAAATATGAGTATAAAGTGCAACAAAGAAAAAATCTATCGGAGATTAAATAGTGATGAAATGACAATAGGTAGGTAAAGTGTAACACCCCATTTTGACGTAGGCAAATAATTTTACCTATGACCTAATTGTATTTTCATTGCATATTATCTGTGGAACACTATTTAACATTGGCACTTAAAATTATGGATATGTGGACCTACGTATGTGTAAATGCCACGAATGATTATTGTTATGTTGTTAATGACATATGTTATATGATTTACTTCTAGCATGCAAGTTTTTATTGAAGGATCTTAGTACGTGGATATCAGGTTTAATGATATGTTTTAAATGTAATCACATGTCAATAGTATATGATTATGCACGAGCTTGTCTTATAAACTAACCTATTGGTTGAATGGACTATGTAATAGCCAAAGAAGCATGTTAGTAAGTAGTTGATTTCGTGGACATTTAATGAGAAATGATATGATAGGATGTAGAAATTTTGATATACTTATTGTATTTCCTGCAATTCTTCTAATCTAACAATTATGCCACTGTTAAATACATAATCGCTTCTACTATTATTCTTGCAGAAAATTAAACCACGATCACAACCACAATCACAAAGTGAAAATATCAAGAACACATAACACATAAGTTTTACCAGGAAAGCGTAAAGCTAAAAACTCCACTATCATATATTATGTATATTATGAATCATGAAACAATCTCATACAAAACTCTAATCCAAGAGCTCTCAATACAATATAATCGTCTCACACTGTCATACACAAATCAACAAATACATGTGCCAATTCCTGTGTCCAGACAACTTGCCTCCTCTGCACAAACTCGACAATTCGAATTCTCACAATCGAATCATTCACAAATTGCCTAGTTTGCACATGCTCATAAGCATATCCACTGCATGTGTGATCAAATCACAACTGATAGCCAAACTATCCTTTTCACTTGTTATCTCAACTGAGTCTCCACTGGATCTGACATGCATGTAGTTAACCGTGGCGAATCTTCAGTTGCATGTGAGTTCATTGATTAACTGAACTCTCACTAGTGCATGTTTAGTTACAAATAATACAACTGATCTTAACTCACTTAACTACAATTACAATTCTATTACAAATCCAACTCACTCATTTATGAATGAAATAATAGATTAATATTTATTGTCTAATTTAATTAAGGGAAAAGTAAATTAGACACATGTTTCTTGTTGACTTTTCAACACTCCCTCTCAACAAGAAAGGGATTATCCTTCACCCCAATCCTGTCT
>ML785238.1:459482-492444 GCA_009831015.1 Picea engelmannii
CAAAACCTCCCTCGGTCTTGCCCCCCCCCCCTTCATATCATTCCTCTGATGTATTTATAATCAAAGCATAAGTCAACAACTAGGAGTGCGATCTGGCCTTCCTATCCTAGGATTCTCCACAAAAAGCTACAAGTCTAACATCTGTACCAACAAATATAACAAACTGCTAAAATAAAGGACAATGTTAGCAACCAAAAATGAATGACAAGTATTGCTGCTTGGGCGCCTCTTCTCCAGTGCCATGTGTCTTCTCTTGTCTGTCCTGTTCCTTCTGTTAGAAAGAAACTTTGGTTAGTATGGGCCTGCAGGAAAAACTGCTCTCTATGGTACTTCGGGCTGACAATTTTCTGTCTCCTCGGCCAAACCCTCCATGCTTCCATTTAAGGGGGTAGTCGATTGTTCAACCATCAATCCTTCTTTCATTAATTGATTTCTCATTGGGATCAGGACGAGGCCTAACGCCTAGTTTGTTGCCACATGCTGCTCTCGGATTGGACCCTATATAAGTACGTGATTGCGGAAGTTGCCAATGGCGGTTTGGATCCACACCGCTCCGACCCCCGCAATCCACCACCAACTGCCACACACCTCTTTAGCTATATCGTGGTTTTGATTGTGGGACCACTCTAAGATTTTAGCGTTCGAGCACTTTCTGTCCCCACAATGAAGTGTGGTTGTCGATCTGTTGCAATCTGCGATCTGGGTAACCCTGCTATTTTAACGCCCCCGCTAAAAATTATTCATTTGCCAACTCCAGAATCCTTTTAACCATGTTTAGATATGGAGCCAATTTTCGCATCTGGGAGCTTCGAATGCTGAGCAAGAATATCTCCCGTAGTGACTTTCTCCCAGTTGACATGGTAGTCTCTCATTAATTCAGGATTTCAGGACTTCAAAACTTCGGGGCTTCGGGATGTTTGGATGGAAATATCCTGAAGTAACTTTTTCCTGGTTGACGTGGCAACCTCTTGTTACTTCGGGGCTTCGGGCTTCGAGAGATTTTGAATGCGGGCATGAATATCTCCCGAAGTGACTTTCTCTCGGTTGACGTGGCAGTCTCTCGTTACTTCGACGCTTCAGGAGATTTTGAACGTGGGTATGAATATCTTCCGAAGTGACTTTCTCCTAGTTGACATGGCAGTCTCTCATTACTTCGATGCTTCGAGCTTTGAGAGCCTTTGAACATGGGCATGAATATCTCTCGAAGTGACTTTCTCCCTATTGATGTGGCAGTCTCTCGTTACTTCGACGCTCGTTACTTCGACACTTAGGGCTTCGAGAGATTTTGAATATCTCCCGAAGTGACTTTCTCCTAGTTGACGTGGCAATCTCTCGTTACTTTGGGACTTCGACACTTTGAGGATTCTGTCTGGTTGTTAATCCTTGCGCGACTTTGAAACTCCGAATATAGCGAGCCGTTAATCTGAACTGCACATGGTATCTCCACCGTTGAAAATTGAACCTATCTGTTTGCTTGTATTCCAAGCCTGAAATGGACTGCTCTATTTTGCTCATAGTTTTTCTCTGTGAATACAACATACTTGACCAACCTGACTTTATCAACCAGAAGAGGAAAAACTTATAGGAAGGTATGCTGAAAAGAGAGACAGTTAGGTTTTAACAACAACTACATATGACCCATGACAACTTCATGTGATAACAAGTCCCAATTTTCAAAGCTTCTATCTATCAAAGGTCATTCATGGCCCTTTTTTTGTACTACAATGGATTTATCCACACCTTTTAAATATAAGTTTTCTGAGTTCTTGTTAAAAAAATGATTAATTTAGTTAGATTTTAATGTTATTATCACATTAATTGAGCTAATGCGATTAATTAATTAAATTGATTTATTTAGAGTTAGTGTAATTTATTAAATTATCAATTTAGTTATATATTTAAATTGAATATATTATTTGGTATGTGTGGATTTGAATTAATTTAAGTTCGGGAGAATTGATTTCAAACCTACCAAACTGATTTTCCTTATCTAATGGAGTATCTCATTGGGTTAGCTTCCCTAGGACCTTCGAGAGGAGGAGTAGGCGGTGGAAGCAAAATCTTAAAAGGGGGACTTAGGGAAAGGAGAGGGGGTTGGTAAATTTGAAGGTCACATAAGTCAGAGGGAGAATGATGGTTTTGGGGAGGGAGGAAAACCATTAATAAGAAATATTTGTGAAGAACACTGTGGGAAACTAAACTTAAGGAATTTGATTGAAATTGTGATTTTGGCTTGGTTTATTAGACATGCTGGTGGGATGTGGTTTTGTGACTTTAGGCACGGAGAGCTAGGAAACCCCCAAATGTTTCCTAGAGCTAGGGAGTCGACAAGGTTGTTCCTAGTTGGCTGGGTGACAAAATCCAGTTTCAGGCAGTTGACAACAGGTCCAACGAACATGAAACGACTCAATTCAATAGGATCAAGGGACATAAGCTTCTTCAGTAAAGGTATTTTACTAATTTACTATTATGCTCTAAATCAAAGTTACGATTGTATATTGAAATTATGTTATGAGGCTACTCTAAACTTCGATGTTTGGGATTTAAGTAATTAATTCATAAGAATTATTGTCATGCAAACATAATATAGATTTAATATAAACATAAATACAACATAAACTTCTTTCTTATGTTCATAAGATAACTTTTATTAAGAAAAAAAATACTTAGATTACAAGCTTTATTGTTTAACTCTAAAGCCCTAGTGAATGGCTCTATAGTAAAATTTTGAGAGTTCGTTTTCTTATTATTTTATATATTTCTAAATTTTGAATGTTGATGAAAACTTGCCTCGACTTGCATTGTCGAACAAACATCAAAAATAAATATTAAATGAAATTTGCAATCTCTAACTTAAAAGTGAAGATTTTAAGAAAAATGTAATTCAACATCTATGTCACCTTGAGATGAGGCCATATAACATAATAAAGTATATAATTAACTGTCATAAAGTATTTTTCAAATATGAAAAATTAAAATTAAAACACTGGAAAAATGGGAAAAAAACAATCTCACATGATTAGTTCAGATTTTTTAAACTAATACTAATGAAAAAAACAACTAACCAACTTCTATCATTCCTGTTATGGCATGAACTATTCACAATATATTTTTTGTTTCTTGTTGGTATCATTCTCATAATATATGAGCATTTATTAGTTTGATAATTACACATTCATAGTTAGCTTTATAACAGATGGAATATGTATTATATATTACATCTTCATATTTCCACGATTAACTTTGTTATTTTGTTTTATTAGGTAAAATTTGCTATGCATCTTACAATTATGTAATATCCCCAACAAAGATTTACTAGGTTATTATCGTTTGTTGTTCTATTTATGTACTTCTTGTCATATGTTTGGTCAAACACTTGCAAGACAAATATTTGAATGCTACTATTTAATTGACAATTTTCACATACCATGTAGATATTTCGTCAAACATATAACATACATTCAAATGCTCATAAACATGGAAAGACCTCATGGCATTTTATTATGGGTGGAAACTGATACACAACAATAACAGAGTTCTAATGGCATCTACAATGACTACAAAACAACAACTAACATTGAATGCAAGCAAAACATGATGTAAATGCCAAAGTCTCATCCAAGAATGTTGCCAAGCTGATCCAAGGCCTCCCTAACCTCACACAGTCTGCTCCATCCTTGTTTGTTCTGTAGATAGGCGCACAACCCTCCTATAACCCTCACAGATCAGACCCCAAGGGACCACTACTTACCTCCAAACCCCCACGCGACCTCCTATTCTCGTGGCTCCTCCAAATGGGTCGCAACCCTCTCCTAAGCTCACAACTCTGCTATATGTTGGCTTGATCCCCCCCTTTAAACACTATGCGTCCCTTCCTTAACCCTTAACCTGCAAAAGGGAATAAGTTCCTCCCTCCAAGCTACCACAGATCCTCCAAACATCCCTTACAACCTTACTAAATACCCACAGATCAACAATAAGAATAATCGACCCTATAATGTGCCTCCATGAACCTGCCAAACAATGATAAATTGGTCCTCTAACAGGACGATAATCCTCCAATAGATTGATGCACACGGAACTGAAGACAACTCTCAAACTAAAGCTCCAAGTGGAAAACCCTGGATGGATTTCCCCTTATGTTTAGCTAGGGTGGATGTTGTACCACCAAAACCAAACTAATGATGTTCGGGTTTTGTCAAAACCCGAAAACTTAGCTCTCAAGAGCACTCCAAATAAGAGGTCAAATCATAATGCCAAAGTGAATGGTTACCCCACTTTTTATTCTTCCTCTGAGCCTTCTAGATATTTCCCTTTTGACCAAATCAAACCTCACCCTTATTTCTCCTTTAATTTTCACTTAAACATTAAAAATGGTTTTTTAATGTTTAAGTAATTAATAATTTATCTTTTTATTTAATGCCACTTTAGAAACATGACATTTTCTACCCCAATGACACTAGATAAATCCTCGTGACTCCCTTTTTTACCACTAACTATAGCCTATGGGAGTCATATAGGCTATTGAGTCACCCTTCGTCGTGATCAATTGGAAGGAGACATTACAAATTATGAGGGGAAAAACATGCAAAGCAATTTTAAAAATGAAACACCATGTCCATCTCCTAATAACATACAATTTCAATAAATAAATAGATATTAATTTTAGTATGGCTTTCACATAATTTTAGAAAATGGTGCAAACCATGTTCCTAACTTCAAGTTTGTTTGTGCTCATAGAGAACATCAATCAATTATATATAAATATCAAACAATGTTAAATGCTTTTCACATCCAAATTACCTTCATCACATTGTATTGTAAAGTTGGCATGATTCACCATACTTGCATGGATGCTAACAACATTTTTATTGTTATATGTTTTGGTGGTGTTTTATGGGGGCATATCACATCCCTTCACAAACCTTTTCACAAGTGTTTTCTTATTCTTTATCATTCATCATAGAGTCATTGTCATATGTAGTTGTGCTATCGACATTTTCGAGAATGTCCTCGTTATCTAAGTTGCACGACTTAGTGAGGGAATACTGGTTGTGTAAAATGTTCTCCATTGCTCGATAAGTCAATATAGACTCCATTATCATAATGTCATCATCCATGCATATAAAAACAAAACATCAAGCCTACATTCTTCAATATGTTCCCATTGTGCATAAACATTTAAACTGATTTCATCTCTCGCATTTATCTACCTTCCTATGTGCTAAAGTTTTGCATATAATTACATGCCTCGAACCCAATAAATATAAATGTATCATAAAAGTTGGGTTTCGGAAAATTCCCTTCCAATTTCTACGTCTCACAAGGGATTCCATAGTTCACAATTGATTTAATTCATGGACATATCATGAGTCACCCACACATAAATGTTAGTTGCAATTTTCTCACCACTGTAGTAATTCATAATTTGTACGTAGAAGTATACTTGCTTCTTTTGGAAGCATGCAATTCCTTTATTAAAATAAAAATAAAAATGGAAGTGATAAAAATCCCTTATTTTTTTTTGTAAATAAAAGACAGAAAATTATATTACCTTAAGAGCATCAAAAGAATACACTGTTCTTTGCTTGCCACCTGTTCCGCTACATCAGGGAAACTAGAACAGGTGGCTTGCAGAAACATTTGGAAACCATAACAATATTTTCAGTGTTCAACGTGACAAATGTCATATTGCATACATGAGACATGTCTGGTGTCATGCACTAGAGAACATGGCCACCATGGTTGTAGCCATAGATAAGAAAATTTAACAAAACTGATTGAATCTGGTTCCTGATATGCAAAAAGAGAGATAAGCTAGAAATTTGGCAAACCTAGGCGTCCATCAGTGTCGTAGGTGAAGACGCACATTTGTTCGCGGGTCGGACAACGAGTTTTCTCCGGGACATTTGACAAGGCGTCGAACATGACGTCCATGTGTCGATTCTAAGTTTGATTCTCCAAACTTCGTTGCATATCAAAGATCAATTGCAGGTGGTCGTTCAAAAAGCGAAGAGGATTGGGCATAGGATGCTCAATTTTCCCATCCGCATCCGCGAGAAGAGTTGTATCCATATCAAAATCCGCCGGTGGAGTTTCTTCCATGTCCATCCCAGGGCTAGAGTTCATGGTGATCCACTCTCCCAGCCAATTGGGGGGGATTTCTTCCTCCACAAAGCAACTACCTTGCTTCAGAGGTCGCGTTTGGGGCGTGGTTGATCCAAAAAGATCTTTTACACGACTATGGTTTTGTTATTATGCATGTGTTAATTAACCAATTAGGAAGCTTAATGAAAGAGGAAGAAGTTATAGAAGAAATATGTCATCCATATACACATGTGAAGATCTGAAATAAAGCATAAACAACAACAAACCATAACACCAATGTGATAACGGAGTTCGTCAATCTCGCGTACGTCTCTAGGCCTTGTCTTAGTGGGCTTTGCTTATTTCTGTTCGAATCTTTACAAGTACATCATGATAGTGCCAAAAGGTTACAAAAATGAGTTGGCCGTGTTCTACCAGATCTCAAGAACTCGTCAAAACTGACGACACCCAAATCGGATGAACGAGGCTCTCAGAAATGGCCCGCAAAGGTGCGCTCCTCAGTAGCTTCCCTACATGACAATGGCTTTTGGCTCAACAATCATGCAACATAAACCTGTTCTGAACCTCCCATGGCCTTAAGAAGCCCTGGTTTATAGAGGGCTGAATTTGGTAACCATCTCCCAACTTCCCCCCAAGATCTGGCCTAAAAAAGGGCCCAATATCCCCCAATATTGGCCACAAATCTCCAAATATGTTGAATAAAATCAACAAAATCACTATAACATAGTTTAAAACCCACTTTGGAGAAATAAGAGTGCAACCCCCTTTACTTATGTGCCCCTATTCGTATTAATGCACTCCATATGGCCACGCTCCCATGCGTTGCCCCCCTAGCCCTTAACTCCTGGTCACATTGAAGGCCATGTGGCCATATCCTAACCACGCGCCCAAAATCTGGTGTAGCCCCTTACCTGTTAGCCTTTGGTCGCAGGTGTGACCCATGTGTCCATTGCACATAACTCCAAGTGCTATCAAGTTTTGAGCCCTTGATATATAGGCCAGTGGTTATGCCCCTGGTCGGCGGGCTAGCCCGATCGACCGGGGCTAACTCCATAACCTCTGCGCTATCCGTTAATCCCCAGGATCTTATGGCATTGAGAGCTGGAACTGTGGGCTATCCACCATAAATGTACCCTGCGCCAACTATTATGGATTGGGTTATATGTTGTGGTCGTTTGGAGTTGCGTCGGGTAACAAAAACCACAGGCTGGGGCTAGACCCCATCCCTTTTCGCCTCTGCACAAAACCTTAGTGCAATTCAAATATGAATTAAGGGCTTTAGTTAACAAGCAATTAATGCGGGTGAGTTGGCTAGCCCAACCCTGCCAAATCGTAGCCCGGTGGTAGGTCGTGGGTTCGAAACCCACAACTCCAAATAAATTTTGCAAACAACGAACCAGTCAATCCATGGGTGCCACGTGGCACCTCTCCATTCGTCGAATTTGATGCCACTTGTCAACTGTCCATTGGACCATTTGTATGTTGAGTTGTCAACCACTGTACCTGCCACACGTCTGCCCTATCATCTGTACAAATTGTACGAAACTGTCATGTAAGTGCCACATGTCGTACAGATTGTACATATGTGCCACGTCATTCATACATACATGCCACATCTCACCACTGCAAGGGTGGCATGTGTCACTCCCCGATTGGTCCCTTGTACCTATCCACATCACCCGTCCTTACGCCCAATCACCTGCCACATGTCACCTCTAGAAGCTTCCATATTAGCACTGATTATTCTTGCCACGTCAGTTGCACGGCCTATACAGTCAACTGCCACGTGGCACTGTACGGACTGTACAATCATCATTTTTTTGCATGCTTGGCAAAATGAACATATCACCATAACTTGAGCATATGATGTCTGTTTGAGCCCATTCAAGTTTCATTGGGTTCATATCGACGAGGCCTATCCACATGTTCGTTTTGAAGCCATTACAAGAAGTTTGATTTTTAGGCTTTTCTGAGCCCCATCAAGCTCCTGGATCTGATTCTGGATCACACCTCCTGGATCCGATTCTGGATCACACCTCCCCACTAAGAACCTTTTGGTCCCACAAAAGGTTATAAAAATGGATCTTGCTGATTACATACTCATAAGGACAAAAATAAAACATGATGTTGTACAAAAATGATGTTATAACAAATCATCATTTCAACATGTGTGATTACATTAATGGAAGCAAAATACAATGAAGTTGTGACATCCACTTCTGGAAAAACCAAGTGGCTGGTTTCTTTCCTTCATGGTGTTCCTCTTGCTTCATTGGTAATCCTTCTTCCTTCGTGGGTACTTGCGCAATCCTTTTGTCCTTCCTTGGACGAAGCTTCGGATTAAGCTTCCAACAACTGGTCTTTTGATGTCCACTCCTGTTGCAATAAGTGCACTGAGTTATTGGCATCCAAAGTTGTTTTCCCTTCTCTTTATTCCATTGTGGAGTTGAGTCTTTATGTTGTGTTTCCTTCCTGGTTGACATAGGTTTCCTGTACAAAGTTTGTCTCTTCCAACACTTGACAACACAATGCTTGGGTGAATGACAAAAAGTACATGGATAAAGATTCCACAAGTTCCAGATTACTTGATTATGCTTATTATAATAAAAAAGATAATTGGTAAAAACATGACCATTATCCCTTCCATGTTGATCTTCAGTTTGCTTTGGAGATGACTTGCATTCACTACCACAATCCTGGAGTGATGTGCCATTACCTTTCGTGAAGTGTTCCTACAATGAATTAAGTTGTCCATTTGAAGCATTACTTGCTTCCAAAGTTTTGGAAACCATCTTTGAGGATGCTCCAATCTCCACTTCACCATATCCCAATCCTAAATATCAAGGCCTTTCCACAACCTCAATGGGAATAGAGATACCTTGGCCCTTAATTCCAAGACCCTTTCCTTCATAACCCATCCTGGTTAGCAATCTCAAACCTATACCTCTTGTATGTTTTTCAAATGCACCAAAACCATCTTGATGGGAACAAGGAGAATTTGATGAATGACCTTCACTGCATACCTCAGAGATGTTTTCTGAAACAAATGTAGAAGACACTTCCTTCAATTCTTCATTACCTTTGTTTTTCTTTGAAGCTTTCACTTGAACCATTCTCTTTCGTTCCAAGTAGTCTTCATACAACACTTTCACCATCTCGGCCATGGCAAACACCAAATTTCTGAATTCCTTCTCATCTTGAGAAAGTCCTCTTGTAGATGCCATTTTCTCCCTTGAGATGAGCTCTTCCCTGGTTAACATGCAAACTCAAATTCCAAATGTCAACTAGCTTTGATACCACTTGATCCAAAAAGATCTTTTACACGACTATGGTTAAGTTATTATGCATGTGTTAATTAACCAATTAGGAAGCTTAATGAAAGAGGAAGAAGTTATAGAAGAAATATGACAACCATATACACATGTGTAGATCTAAAATAAAGCATAAACAACAACAAACGATAACACCAATGTGATAACAAAGTTCGACAATCTCGCCTACGTCTCCGGGCCTTGTCTCAGTGGGCTTTGCTTATTTCTGTTTAAGATTTACAAGTACATCATGATAGTGCCATAAGGTTACAAAAATGATCTGGTCATGTTCTACTAGATCTCAAGAACCCATCAAAACTGACGGCACCCAAATCGGATGAACGAGGCTCCCGAAAATGGCTCGCAAAGGTGTGCTCCTCAGTAGCTTCCCTGCATGACAATGTCTTTTGGCTCAACAATCTGGCAGCATAAACCTGTTCTAAACCTCCCCTGGCCTCAAGAAGCCCTGGTTTATATAGGGCTGAAGTTGGTAACCATCTCCCAAATTCCCCCCAAGATCTGGCCTAAAAAAGAGCCCAATATCCCCCAATATTGGCCAAAAATCTCCAAATATACTGAATAAAATCAACAAAATCACTATAACATAGTTTAAAACCCACTTTGGAGAAATAAGCATGCAACCCCCTTTACTTTCGCACCCTTGGTCGTATTAATGCACTCAATGTGGCCACGCGCCCATGCGATGGCATCCTAGCCCTTAACTCCCGGTCACATTGAAGGCCATGTGGCCATATCCTAACCACGTGCCCAAAATCTGGTGTAGCCCCTTACCTGTTAGCCTTTAGTCGCAGGTGTGACCTATGTTTCCACTGCACATACCTCCACGCGCTATCAAGTTTTGAGCCCCCGATATATAGGCTAGTGGTTACGCCCCTGGTTGACGGGCTAGCTCGATCGACCGGGGCTAACCCCGTAACCTCTGCACTATTCGTTAATCCCTCGGGTCTTATGGCATTGAGAGCTGGAACCATGGGCTATCCACCAAAAATGTACCCAACACCAACTGTTATGGATTGGGTTATATGTTGTGGTCATTTGGAGTTGCGTCGGGTAACAAAAACCATGGGCTAGGGCTAGACCCCAACACTTTTCGCCTCCGCACTAAACCTTAGTGCAATTCAAATATGAATTAAGTGCTTTAGTTAACAAGCAATTAACGCGGGTAGGTTGGCTAGCCCAGCCCTACCAAACCATAGCCCGGTGGTAGGTCATGGGTTCGAAACCCACAACTCCAAATAAGTTTTTCAAACAACGAACCAATCAATCCATGGGTGCCACGTGGTAGCCCATGTTTGAGCCACATGGCACCTCTCCATTCGCCGAATCTGATGCCACTTGTCAACCGTCCATTGGACCATTTGTCTACTAAGCTGTCAACCACTGTACCTGCCACGCATCTGCCCTGTTATCCATATGGATTGTATGAAATTGTCACGTAAGCGCCATGTGTCGTATAGATTGTACGGACCTGCCACATCATCCGTATGGACCTGTCGCGTGTCACCACTGTAAGGGTGACACGTGTCACTCCCTGATTGGTCCCATGTACCTGTCCACATCACCCGTTTGTATGCCCTTTCACCCTGCCACATGTCACTTCTAGAATCTACCACGTCAGTTGTACAACCTGTACAGTCATTTTCCACGTGGCACTGTACGGACTGTACATTCATCATTTTTTTCCCTGTTTGGCATAACGAACAGATCACCATAACTTGAGAATATGACATCTGTTTGAGCCCGTTCAAGTTGCGTTGGGTTTGTATTGACGAGGTCTACGCACACTTTCGTTTTGTATTCATTATGAGAACTTTGATTTTTAGGCCTTTCTAAGCCCCGTTAAGATTTTGGATCTGATTCTGGATCATTGGCGATGACACTAGGCTCGAATGGGGCTTCCAAGGGCTGTAGCTCAAGAGGAGGAATTTCTTCCTCCACCAGGAAGCTTCCAGTATTTCTCTAGCTAGATGTCACCCCATCCGGGGAGAGAAAACTCCCTTATAATTAACATAGACAAAGTATTGGCAATGTCTAACCCTTTCTCACATGTTAATTTTTTAGCCATTGCATCATTTCCTTTTAGCTTGGGTTACCTTCTAATTCTATTTACTCTAGAAGCTTGCTCTACCTTTCCTTGGGTAGTCCCAGTCCAAGAGCCTTGTCATTCGTCATTTCTAGCTCATTGTAGGGTTGCATTGCTCCTAAGTGAGTTGAAGTTCATCTCTCACTTCACATTATTTACACATAAGTTGTTGGTTTATTTTATGCAAAATTTCCCAAACCTGTATACTCTTTTACCAATGTGGGGGTTCACCATGCATGCATGACATGTTCTCTTTTGCCTGCTCGTTATTGTCAACAACCTCAATTACTTATTTGCTTCGTTCACCTTTAACAATCCAACAATTGTATGCCATGGTCACCTTCCACTTCCATTCTTGGAGTGGGAAGACTATAATAGACCAACCAAATATCTATGTTCTGCTCTAGTTTTCTGCCATTCCTTGTCTCATTAATTCACCCATCGTTCCCCATTTTCATCTGACATTATAAGTATTATTTTTTCACCTAGAGGTATTTCAAATTTGAGGTAAGAACTTCTATAACTCTTCCTTGCAAATCAAATTACGTTATTTGTAGCTAGTGACATGCCTTATTTGCATTCTTTTGCTAAGGGTTCTAACACCCTTGTTCCTTTTTCTAGTTATGCTTAATCTTTAAGTCACATATGCCAAGAGATTTTGACCATTTTGACTATGACATTTAACTTTAACATGCATTGTTGTTATGCTCTTCTCTTGAATATCCTTATCCATCGAGTAGTGTTGCCATATGTAACACACCCGACCCCTGAGTGGCTTTCTTAGGGATGGGGCCTCAAAATTTCATTCTCCTTAGGTGATCAAATCCTTCATTCGAGGTTTCTACCACACTCTACTAGTCCATAGTTTTCCAACCACGATCTCCATGCTCAAAATCGAGCCCAAAACCCGTGAATGTATCTCTCCAAAGTTATTTGGGCATTTATTGGTTGAGGTCCATGTGGCACCCATGTAGATCCACCTTACACGTGCTATCCCCAAGTTCCTTCCCCCATGGTGGAAGACCATTCATAGTCCGATCCCATGACTTGACTCACTSTCTTCCTCCTATGTCAGCTATGGAGGGATTCGACGCTTCGACACTTCACGCCTATTTACTAACTATGCACGAGACCGCCYAGAGTTCCAAACCTCYGAAGTCCCATAAGCTCACCAGGTGGCTCTGGATTCCAGACCGTTTTGGTCCCTCTATGATGCTACATCCCAGACCCTCTGGAGTCTCGAAGTCCCGGACTCCTGGAGTCCCGAAGTCCCGGACTCCTAGAGTCTCGGTGACTTYGCCAACCGAGTTGGCTAGGCAKACATGTATTAGGAACTGACATGTAGGMGGGGTCAAGGTGACACGTGTTACGCCCCAATGGCCTATAGGGCATGTGACRCACATGAATCTGAGTGACGCATGGCACGTCAAATTGGGGTCCACGTCACCCTTGGGGCATCACTACACCAYGTCACCTCGAACTGACAGGCTTCTGACATTCCCCAGATTTCACGGTCAAGATCCGACCACATAGATTTATGGATCTACGACTCTGGTTACTCTGGGGATTCGACGTTCGGGAGTGTTGCGATGAAAACTCCTCTCATCTTCTGAAGTGCCCAGTCTTCGAACTAAAGGGACTAGCACCACGTGTCTCCGGTAGATCGACAGTTGGAAAAAACCTGAAGGGTCCCTCGATCTACGACTCTAGGCCCTTGGCAACTCCGACCTTCAGGGTTTTGGATCCTAGTTTAGCTAGTAGGATAAGTCCACCTAACCCTTGGAGAATCACCTAACGCCAATCAACCTTACGGGAAACCGAGTCTCCCAGTTACCTTCGGCCAGTATAAGGTTGGTAAGGTCAATCATACTTCGAAGTCCCGGACTTCTGGAGCTCCGAACCCAGGAGGACTTAACTTATGTAGGCTTAGTCCAAGGTTCCTAGGTATTGGTCATATGGGTCCTCTCAAACAGATCTCATCCACTCCTCTTCCAAACAAAGAGACCTTCTTCTTTCAAGGCTTGAACTTCGCTCTTCTTCCTGACATTTATCGTGAAATGGTTAAGGACTTGGGCCTGGAATCTCTGTCGCATGACAAGGAGTCTGAAAGAGGTATCCTCTTCAGACGGACAGGTTCAGGTCGACACGATATCTCCTATCTCAGTCGTCTTACAAGCATATGCCCCATGTAGCCTCAGGAGCTAAGTTGGGCACACAAACTATCAGTCAGAAGTGTAAGTTCACGAAGAGATGAAGGCATACACATATCATAACCATCCTACATATAATTCATTTATAAATACACAGATGTATAAATCCAAGCATTAATCCATTATTCCATTTCAACACATAAAACAGGGAAAATACTTATCAGAACCAGATAATGTGAAGTGATTGATGAAAGGGGTGCCTGTTTCCACCCAACCATAGGCTTAGTCACTCCTAATGGATTTACGACTAGCCACCCCAAGCTAGACCACGATTCTCTGTGATGAAATCCTTTCTTCTAGCTCAACGATGGTGGGGACTAAGGTTACTGTCCTCCTCCCGCAGGATCTTGGCAAGGGTTCACACGATACCAAGAAAGGAGGACCAACCCCATTTATCATCTTGTATCATAACCCTGCTATCCATCTCCCTGTGACCATAACAATCCTTTTTTTAGTTCTTCCTTGAACCCGAGAGCTTACTCTCTCATCTCTGCATTCTTCACAGGTCTTCCTCTGCTCACCACACCCTTCCTTCTTACCTCTTTCAATAAGGTTGCGTGTGGCTCAAATTCCCAGTCCGTGGTAAAATATGAAAGCCTTACAAATGAGTTCTCTACCCCATCTCATCATTAACTCTTGAGGAGGTCTTCCCACCTACCATCCTGACCGTAATTCATTTTTAGCTCAGAGGACTATTCTGGTCCTGAGCAATTAAAATTAGTAATGTACTGGTTTGGTGAAGGTTTATGCAACCATTCCTGGTCCCCTTCACCATCTCCATGCATAACATTCATGGTATTTATTAGTACACCCCCCTTCCAACAATCATGCAACACTTATCCATTTTCTAGTAAATAACAAAATTTACATTCATTGACCTTTTATACAAAGGTCCATCGAATCAAACATTCACACATATTGAGTTTTCCATAGTCTATTGGCCATTATAGTTATATTTAAAAACTAGGGGAAAACAAGGTGTTACAATCCCCTCCCCCTTAAAGGAACACCGTCCTCGATGTTCTATCTGTCAACATTCTCTGTATATACAGAAGTGAACAAAAATGGATATGCCTGTCTCATGGCATTCTCCATTTCCCACGTAGCCTCATCTGGGCCAAAGTGTTTCCACTACACCTTGACCTATGCAATGGTTCAATTCCTGAGTGGGGTTTCCTTCCTGTCTAGTATGAATTGAGGTTCTGGTAGGAATTCCCCCTCCGGCTCCACTTGGATCACAAACCTGTCAATTATATGATTAGAATCATGTACATATTTCTTTAATAATGAAACATGGAAAACATCATGTGCCTTTACTGTAGGAGGGAGTGCTAGCCTATAGGCTACAAGTCCCACTCTATCTAAGACCTCAAAGGGTCCACAATACCAAGGTGTCAGCTTGGCACAAGCTCCCATTCTTAGGGAAGTCTTCTTGGGCCTAACTTTGAGATAGACATGGTCTCCTGTCTTGAACTCTCTCGGAGTTCTCTTTCTATCGGTGTAACTTTTCTGTCTATCTTGAGCAATTTTCAGATTTTGCTTTATCTGAATCACTTGTTTTTCGATTTCTTTCAGCATGTCGGGGCCAATTGTAATTCTATCCACTGGATTATCCAAACTGACTGGAGTCTTGCACTGCCTACCATAGAGAGCTTCAAAAGGGCTCATCTTCAGGGACTCTTGATAACCATTGTTGTAGGAAAATTCCACCAATGGTAGGTAGTCTTCCCACTTCTTAGTCTGATGCATTACATGCATCCTTAACATGTCTTCTACTATCTGGTTTACTCTTTCGGTCTGTCCATTGGTTTGAGGGTGATAGGCTGTGCTAAACAACAATTTAGTCTCAAAACCAACCATCAAGGATTTCCAAAATCTTGAAGTGAATTTTTTTATCTCTGTCAGATACAATCTCCCTAGGCATGCCATGCAGTCTGAATATATCCTTCATGAAGATGTTGGCAATATCTATTGCCTTGCAAGTCGATTTGATAGGAATGAACTGAGCAGACTTGCTCAATTTGTCCACCACTACCATGATGTCATCATTCTACTTGGTCAATTTTGGTAATACGGTGATGAAATCCATGGAGATGGTTTCCCATTTCCATTCTGGAATTTGTAGAGGTTGTAACAACCCTGCTGGGTGCCGGTGTTCTACCTTAACTTACTGACATTCTAGACACTTAGCTAAATAATCAGATATGTCCTTTTTCAGTCTAGGCCAATAGAATTGTTTCCTAGTGGTCGTGATCATTTTGTGATATCCCGGGTGACCAACATACGGTCTCTTGTGCAGTTCATCCTTTATGAACCTCTTCAAGTTGTCACAACTTGGAATATACAATCTATTTCTGTAAGTCAGCAAACCCTCATCCAACATCTGATAGCCTTCATACTTTATCCATGTAGGCTCTTTCCTTAGGTACGAGGTCACGGTCTTGAAGAATGCATCTATTTCTTGTGCATTCCTGACTCTTTGCATGACATCTGTTTCATAGGTGCTCACTGCTGTCAGGTGAATCATTTTCACACTTCTGCTAAGGGCATCAACCACCCTATTTTCCTTTCCTTTGATGTGTTTGATTTCGAAATCAAACTCACTAAGGAGAGCCATCCACCTAGCTTGTATAGCATTGAGCTTTGGTTGATCAAATAGGTGCCTCAATCCAAAATGGTCTGTCATAAGTACAAATCTCTTACCCAGGAGGTAATGCCTACACATTTTTAAAGCATGTACTATAGCAGCCAACTCTAGATCATGGGTCACATAATTGATTTCATGCTCATTCAATTTTCTGGATTCGTAGCAAATTACACGTCCTTATTGCATAAGGACTCCTCCGAGTCCTTCCTTGCAGGCATTTGTACACACGAGGAAGTCATTATCAAGGTTTTCAATCTTCAACATGGGTGTGTGGGTCAAAAGGTATTTCAGTGCCTGGAATCTTTCTTCACATTCTGGTGTCCAAGTGAATTTAACCCCCTTATTTTGAAGGGTAGTGATTGGACAACCAATCTTGGAAAATCATTTTATGAACCTTATACAGTATCCCGCCAATCCCATAAATGATCTGATATCATATACATCCATTGGGGTATGCCATTCCATAATAGATCTGATCTTGTCAGGGTCTACTGCCACTCCTTCTTTAGAAATGACATGGCCTGAGTAATGGACTTACTTCTGGAAAAAGTCACACTTGCTAAACATAGTGTAGAGTTGATGCTCTCGTAGTACTTGAAGTACAAGTCTAAGATGTTCTTCATGCTCCTCTATGTTCTTGGAGTAGATTAAGATATCATCAATGAAAAGCAATACAATTCTGTCTAAGAATTTGCTGAGTGCATTATTCATTAAGCACATAAAAGTGGCGGGGGCATTGGTTAATCCAAATGACACCACCACAAATTCATAGTGACCATATCGGGTCGAAGTCGAGAGGGGCATATGGGGAACAAAATATGGTTGGAAACTTTGTTGATAATACACATTTTTCACCTCTAGTGGCATAAGAAATTGAAAAATAAACTATTGCAATAAACCAAAAATAACTTCAATCCCAAAACACGACATCTCAAAACAATAGTTTTTAATGCATAAGTACGTTGGCCCACATTATTTCATGAATTGGTATTGTCCATTTACATAGGTATTTCATATGAAAGTAAACCAAAACAAGAGTGGGTTTCCTTTCATCGAATGCTAGGTCAAAAAATTCCCAATAACCATAAATACATTCTTACTTGAAATTTGGACATATCACCATATATTTGGGCACAAATGTTGAATCTAGACAATCTATTAAATCAAGGAAACCAAGCATATATAGGTTCAAACAATGAGCGACAACCTGGCAATAAAAAATCTATGCAAATGATTGCCATAGAAAATGTCTGAGCTACTCTTGATCACATAATATGCAAATTTGGCATTGATTGATAGCTGGAAAGCATTCCCACAGATCCACCATGCATAAACAAAATTCTTTAACCACTTCTCAACTCCACCAAACATACATGTATACCAAACTCAATGTGTACTTGAGTACTTTGCAAAGTTGTGCATACATTCCATTTCAACCATTACAAATATATACAAATAACCAAATAACTTGTGCTCAACTACATAAGCCAACATCCTATCATATCATTCCAACTCATCACTATCCAAGCAAACAATGACCTCATTCATCAACTATATTAATGCATAGGTAAGAGATTAAAACACAATTTTCTTCATCAATCAAATAAATCAAATAGGCCACAAGATTGTTGTCTACTTTCGACTATTATAACCAAGCACAAAATCAAGTATTAAATATTTTCATTAGTACATTATGCAAGTATGACTTCATGCCTAAACCTATTTGTGAACTTACTAACATTGAACAATCTTAACACAAGGTTGAGTATAGTGAGTCAAGGCTTACATTCTATGTATGTATATGTCTATAGTCAAGGACCTATAAATGAGACTACTACAAAGCATTATAAACATGCATATGTACTTAGAAATTTGGTGTAGGGATAAAACCCTAACAAATGTGCCTATAGATATTCACTAGCCTAGGACACAAATGCATATAAAAATCATTTATATGCATGAAACCCCTCAAACAATCATGGGCATTAATACATGTACTCAACCAATAGTGTTGTGAAGAGATACCGCTCGAACTGGATATGCATACAAGTTCTAGGCATGGATATTCAAGTCTCAAGCATACACATAACCTCCTACTAGTTATGGGCTTGCATATATTTGTAACTACAACAATAAAACATGTGCATATATCTCAATATCTAGAAATAACTGAATTTGATATACCATGAATTCATACCCAAAAACCACAAATCAATTTTGGCAAATGTGTATCTAATAGAGATTTCCAAGGTCAATTTTGAGTTTGCAAGGGATAGCTAGGGTAATACAAAGAGGGATAGGTTCATGGGCTTTGTCCCCAAGCTCACTAGAGTCCAAATGATCTAGGGTTTTACCCAATATAATAATATTCAATAGGTGCATGCAAGTAAGGGACGGGTTGGAGCCTCAAAGCTTGCTTATCTTCAAGAACCATAACCAAAATGATAATGTTGTAAGAATGCATAAAATTCTATGAGGAAGCATCCATAGGCTAGAAATATTGCATGCAAGCACAATAGTGAGGATATATATACCTAGGTCAAGAATACAAGGTTTAACTTGAAAAATAATAGGCGGGTATGAACAATGATGGCCTAACTTCACATAGAATCATTACCTTGTAGTATGAAAAATGCTATTATATACTAGTAAAACCATAAGAAAATATCCTACCTACTATATAGTAGTGGTGTCTGAAGCAATATTGGAGATGGGAATGTTGTCCATGGCTTGGTTGAGATCATCAACAATTTCCTAGGTTTTCCTCACACAAGCAAACCAGTGAACTTGGAGGTTCATATTTTTTATTGGAGCTTAGTTCTCACTCCCCACTTGTGAGATGAAGGAGGAGAGCCAAAATCAAACAAACAAGAAAAGTTCTTCACCCAAAATCCCAATGAGTAGACGATTCCCTAATTTGGATTTGAAATAATGGAGAAATGATTACAAAAAGAGCACACCCTTAACCTTAGGGTGACTAAAGAAAGAGCTCAAATAGAGGTTGAAATAAGCCAAGAATGATAATAAGTGCATAAATTAAATGGAGGCCAAATATCCACCTTTAGATTTGAATGGAGGGCTATGATATCTTCACACAAAACCATGTAAGATATAACATTTACTTCAAGGTTAATTTGATGTGATGCAAGGTGGGTGTATCACTTTGCTTCTATGTATTTAATTATCAAACAAATTCGCAAGAGCCAACCGCCATATATGAACATTTTCCAAGTGCATGAACTATGTCACATGTAACTGCCAAGCATGTAAAGCAACTCCCAAGTATTTTCAAACCATATTGAGCACACCAAAAAATTGCCAATCAAATAATTGGAATTATTACCACTTGTGCCAGATTTGAGAGGCAAGCCTAAGATTATAAGTTGGATTTAGCTCTTGATGAGTGTAATATTGTAATAGCTTATGCCTTGAACATTTTAAATATTGCAATTCAAACCCTAAAATAGGCATTTTCACACCTTAACACATGCTTGCACACTGATCCTTGTTTATAGGTATGTCATATTCAAGAGGCAAGGACTAAACATCACCTTGAACATCAACCATATCATTCTTATCATTCACATACTAGTGTTTTTCTTTGCAAGTGACCTATAACATTTTGAACAAATGTCGCAACTACGTGTAATCATAAAAGAAGTAGACCACGAAATCATCATCAAAACTAAATAATCTAATCATAATCACCATATAAAATATAATATAAACTAAATAATGTGCATAACATCATAATAGTTAAAACTATAATGATCTCATCATCTTCATTACTCAATTGCACAATGGGAGGTGGACCCTACAACAAACTATTAGAAGAACATTGGAAAAACCATTTTGATTATTAGGGTGATTATAAATTTTGCATTAGGCATAGGGCTCATTGCAATGCTTTGTAATTTATTTTATGTTGACCAAAATATGGGTCAACACATTACACCTCACAAGTGACTACATGTCTAAGTGAGTCAGAAGTTTCATCGAATTGTAGAGAGAGGTCAACAAGGATGGAATTGGCATTTGTTGGTAGAGCCCCTAATTTCTATAGGAAGTGGGTTTGTAGTGCCTCTATAATATCTTCCCAATAATGAAACAAACTATTACGTGTCACCCACCATCTCGTGGGGGCCTTTTCTAAAGAAAGATCCAATGCTAAAATTGTTTACTCTAGCACAATCTTTTCCTTTGCTTGCACCACAAATTTGACCAAAATACTTGTGCCATCAAACTTTGGTGAGACTAATCATAGTCACCATTCTTCCATATATCAAAGATAGGTTCCAATTCCATTTCAAATGAACATACATTGCATTGAGTTAACTCTCCATCACTTGTGGGATTTATGTATTTCTCTCTATACCTTGTGGTAAGATTATACACTTGATCTAGTGCATCTTCATCCAAGAATTCTTCCACCAATTCTACAAAGCACTCACCTAACATTGGATCTTGAGGTCGAAAAAATAATCTATGAAAATCTTTCTCAAATGAAATCCATTGATGCTTTAAGTTTAGGACAACATCATTATCAAAATCCCAATCGATTCCTAGTAGCATTGGGTAGGGATCCTTATTATCTAGTATTTCTATGAATTCAAAATCTATATAGGTATTAACACCATCGATATAAATCTCCACTTGTTCCATCTTTCCAATGGAAATATATGCAGCTAGTTATCCAACTATAGTTGTATTAGTGAGTAAACCAAGCTAGGGCATCCCATGAACTCTGAAGACTTATTGGGAAAGATGTCCACGTCTGATCACAAATTGAGCATGAACTCTCACACCTCATATTATTCAATTAAAGTATTCAATTTGAGTTATTTTCCTATTTTTCTCCTTTTCATATGGTGTAAAGGTTGATTGACTGCCTCAACAAGTGAGCCCAACACCCATACAAGGACTTCCTTCAAATTGACTATAACTTGATCATCTTCCAGAATTCATAGGGATGTCTTCAACCATCCCCGGACCTCATTGTGAAGCCCTATATATTGATTTATTTAATTTCTATAGTTATATTAGCATTGTCCTTATTGGTTGGTGTTAAATCACAAAGTAGCCACTAGCCTGCAAATTGTTGCAAGGCATATATAATTTTTTATTATTAATAAATATGTCTATTAGGTGGGACCCCCTTGATCAGGATTATTTTCGGCACAAAATGAGAGATGGGATATAATAAAGAAATGTGCAGAGATATATCAGATATCCAATAATATAACATAGATGTATCATAAATATAAACATAAACAAAAAGATACAATAATACACATTTTCTATTAATGAGCGAAATGTACAAAACTGTAGAAATATAGAGTGAAAGACTCGCTATAATGGTGGAAACTTATTTCTGAGAGGAGATGTGATGGATACGCTCATTTGCAAGAAGATGAATGTTACAATCAAGCTCCAAAGGAATTTTTAACATAAAGATAATACAACTGAATACCATTACACTTAGTTATTTCGGATGGGTGGTAACAATGGTTATATTTGCAAGTTTTTACATCGCACGATGTATATGGTAATTGTAAAGTGGGTTGTGTTGTTTGATTAACATTTTTTTAACAACAACTGAATTTGTTTTAATATGATGGAACTCAACCGTAATATTTTGAGCCACTAACTTGTGGTCATTTATGCCATGTGACATGGCGCGTGGTCCCTTGCCCGAGAGGCATGCTGCGATTGGTTTATGTGTTGGTTGTATTGGAAAGTGGTATTGAGTTGGATGAGTTTTTATTGTTTGATAGTATTGGAAACATAGTGGTGATTGATGTGCATTCAATGCACCACTACACGGGTTTTGTCACCTTCAGTTCACTTTGGTTTTTTCATTATGCATCAGAATCCTTTTCTTTTCTCTACTATGGTGACGAATTGGTTCACAGAGCTCAAACCCTGACATTTTTGGTAACATATTTTCTTCATCTTGGTCTTTAAGATGCCATTTTGCAAAGGTACAAGGTTTCCAGTTTGTTTTACATTTTGTACCACAAACGTTTGTCAATAAATGGTTGGTTTTGGCTCTGGTTTGACATTATTGTTGCATGAATGTTTATTTTTCCCCTCTTGTCATTTTATTGTAAAGAAATTAAAAGGTTTTTGAGCTTCACTCACTTCATTCATATCCCACTTTTGATTTCATTTTGTGTTAAGAAAGATTCTGGTTACAGTCTCTATTTTCATATGAGGTTCGAACTCGAAAACTTTGAAACATGCCAAGTGATATCTACCAACTTTACACAACATTGGCTTATTGATTTGATCAAAATATATTTTTTATATGGGTTGAGTTTAATAGCCATTCCACCAGAAATAATTTTGGTCACAAGTTCTTTGGTTATATAATCGTCCACTCTTTCATAAAAGATAGTCATGAACCTTGCTTTTGTTTTACTCTTGGGTATTACCTAGGTCTCAGTTCGAAACAAAACTTGGTCTTAAAAATTTGTAAGCTTGGTTCGGATATTTTTAAAGGCTAAATTCAATATGCGAGCTTGATTTTCTTGCATGAAGCCATTGTCATGTTTCCTTGTCTCTTTTCCTAGTTCGTGGGTTCATGTGTTTCAAACCCGATTCAAATTTTTAAAGAAAATTAAAAAAACAAGAAAGGGCTCGGATATTGAACCCAACCTCTCTACAACACATTTTGAAGTCATTGGTTTTAATTGAAAGTGATATATCCAACTGTTGGTTTTGAAACCTTTGTCAAACAAACAAGGGACTAAAACCCTAAGTCTCATTCAAGCCATATGCTTGACAGTTAATTGTTTTAAGTTATCCATAGTTTATTAAGTGTTTTGATTGGGGATTTCATTCAACAATGGATAAAAATATGGTCGACCTGTTTTGTTATTATGATGGTTAATAACGTTGATATGGAAATGATGTGAAAATAAATTTGATTTTTGAATTCATGCAAATGCATAATGACGAGCAGATTTCTGTTGATAATTGGATCATCATGGTTTTAGATGAGATTTTTTAGTAGAGGAAGTTATGGAGGAAATAGAGGCAAAGAGAAAAGCGAAAAGAGGCAAAATGGTTTTTGGCAAAGATGAAACAAAATGTTATGATTCTCCATTCACTTTGATGTGAAATTCGAAGAGTTTAATCAAATTTTATAGATAAGTTTCTTGAACCTAGTTGGGAAAAGAGATTTTCGACCTCCACCTTCACCTAAAAGACCACCATTTCATCCTCACCCTAGTATTTATGGCATATGAATGCAGCCACATGTATCCTTACCACCAGAAGCTCCAGTGAATGATGGATGGAATGATGTTGTAAATCCTCCCGAAACTCATGTTGACAGATGGCCCACATTGCCTTTGCCATTACCTCCTCCTCTTAAGAAACCAACTCAACACATTGCATCATTGACTTCACATGCCCATTCAACTCAGCCCCTAAAAACACTTAAGTCCATTGATCAAGAACTTGAACCTAGTAAGGGATAATAATTGGCCAATTCTTCTAAATTTGATACTTCTTCACACTCAATCACATACCATTCCCAACACCCTATTGAGCATATGTTGTCATTGATGTCAATATGGCACATGGAAAAAGGAAGTGCATGGAAGGATTGAAGTGCGCATAAAAAATATGGCGCAAAGTCAAAACACAAGTAGAGGAAGTGCGTGGAAGGCTTGTAGAAGAAGTACGTGGAAGGATTTTTTTTCTACTGTACAAATCATGAAAGGTTGAAAACATAAGAGCACAAAAGGATTGAAGGATGAAGGGATAAATGATGCAAAATAAATCACATAAGTGATTTTGTCTATTAGGAGTGCGTACAAAATAGGAGGATAACCTACAACGCAGTTTAGAAGTGAAGTGGAATGCGACAAATTCCCTTTTCTGCGATCATGGAGTGAATCAATGAATTCTTATGCCGCAGCATGATGATGTTTTGAGAAAGCAACAAGTGACTGAGTGAACTGTGACGGAGTGTGTGGAAGATTGCACAGATGAAAATCTGTAGGGCGCCTTGAGCCAATACGTCGAATGGTGTAGTGGAGTGTGACGAGATGAAGTACAAAGTAGAATGCGACAAAACGAGTCACCAGGAGCACTTACAGTATGATGGGGTGATTTAGTAAGCACATTGCATGACAAGTGTGACAGGCTGAAGACTTGAGTCTTTCTCTCTGGTTATTTCTACGCAACAGATGCTTTGTAGACCATAATGAAATTATTGTGTCATTCTTCAGGAGATGCTCAGATAATCTAGAGCACAGTCGTAGGAAGACTTGGTCCATTTGATTTAGTCAAAGTTTGTCCACAATGTAACAATCATGTGTCCACATACTTTATTTAGAAAAAAATGGACATGATTTTGATATGGTCAAAGTTTGTTCACAATATAACCTTCATACTTTATTTAGACATAATCATAAATGACATGATTTCGATGTGGTCAAAGTTTGTCCACATTGTAATTGTTATGCATCCACATACATGAAGGTGAACTCAGGAAAATTAGTATAAGTATGGATGTGATATGATCATGGAGCGTGCGTGAAGTGAGGTGGAATATGATACTGTAACAGTTCATAGGAACAAAAATGTAAATTTGTTAAGATGTGTTGAAAGATTTAGTGATGTAATAGATTTTTCTGAGTTTAGGGTGGTAGGGTGGTAGTAGGGTGGTGCTAGGGTGAGTCGAAGCTCACTGAGGATTGGTGTACTCATTTTTGTAACAGGTTGGTGGCTGAGAGGATTGGTTTCCTCATTATCTATGACAGGTTGGTGCCTGAGAGGATTAGTGTCCTCGTTTTCTATGACATGTGGGTGCCAGTTGAGCTGAAAATTTATAACTTGTAAGTTAGTTCTTGCAGAAGAACATAAAGAAGATGTTCTTTGGTTTTTTCCCGCATTGGGTTTCCATGTAAAAATATTTGTGTACTGTGTTCACTGTGTTGTTTTTATTTTTGCTTGTATCTGTCATTAAGTGCACACTTCTAAATAACTTAGATGGCTATTTTAATTCCTGCTTGTATCTATCATTATGTGCACATTTCTAAATAAATTAACTGGTTGAAAGGAAAGGAAAATATAGAAGGTTAATGCAATAGTGTTCATCCCCCCCCTCTTAGTATTGTTGTGAGTATCAACACACCCCAAACTTGAAGACAAACATATCCCTTTTGGAGACATGCATCCAGAGACTTCCTTAGTTAAAGGTAAAATGCATGTCAATGCAGATTCACAGGTGTTCCAAATGGTGAATTCTAAAAATAGTGGACAAAGGAAAAATGCCTCACATAAGAGTATGATTTTTTATTTTATCATATTTATTTTAGTTTAATTATTGGGACAAACTTCACTTATTTTTGGACATGAGATATTTTGAACAACACTTATTTTTGGACAATAAAATGACTTTTGTTTTGAGCATGCGCGTGCGTGTGCGTGCACACACACACACACACACACACACATTCGATATTTTGGGAGACACATGCGTTCTTTGGAATACTTTATTTTGAACTGAGTGGATATTTATATATTGTGAAATTTTGAATTACATGGATGCATAATTATTTATGGAGGAACAATGTGATAAAATAAGGATACATAGGGGATCCCCACCTATTAGTTAGTATTTATTATACCCTTATCATTATTTATTAATATTTATTTATGAGCTATCCCTATCTAACTAAAAGTTACTTTAGTAACTTAACTAAAAGTAGTTGGAACTACCCAAAATTACTTTTGGAAGAATAAAAGAAGGACTTGAGGGACAAGCAAAAAAAGAAAGAGAGAGATAGAGGCATACACTCTGATAATGTTTGATCTTGATCTAAAGTGAGATTATATTACTACTTCATTCATTTCTAAATCACTTAAAAGTTAAAAGATTCTTGTTGATAGCAAGGTCTTACTGAAGGTGGCAATAAGAAGGACCGAGAAGCATAGATTGTTGACATGCTTCAAAAGGTTGATCATTTATTTTTGATATTCTGTAAATTTTTATTGGATTTTTGAATTAGTTTTCAGTGCTAATTAGGAATTTTTTGCAGAGTCAAGACAATGGCATACTGTGGCTTGTTGATCCATTTTTCTCAGTCTTAGTTTTACTTAAAATACACCACTCGTCTATGTGTGATGTAACATTCCACCTATGACTTCTAAGTCTTATTTTGGTCGTTACCCATTCTGGGGTATGAAAGAATGCTTTTGGTTGTAATTCATAACTAAATTAATAAAAATCATTGATGGTTTTGCATCTCATTTTGGACTACATGTGCAATATTTATTTTAGATGTTGTTAAATGATTTTTCATTAAATTTGTTATAAATTTATGTTACAAAAATTTCTTTATTTCTTCGTTAAAACATAACATAAAAGGCAATAGTAGGCCCAAGTACATATTGCTTGAGGACTAATTGATATTTCTGCTAAAGGCTATAAATATAGGGTAACAATCTCGTCTATCTGTCTTTAGCCCAACAAGATTAAAAAATGTTGGTATAAGGATTTCCATTCATTTTCATCAATAGTTGGTTAGGCCCTTTAATGGTCAACTCGACCCTTTAGTTTTAATTGTACCTTTTGTCTCCTATATATACCAAGGAGACCTAGTTTTAGAGATCATCTCATCTCATGCATTTGTTATATTGTAATAGGAGGTTTTTCCCTCAAATACGCTTCTCATTCATTCTTCTCTTTAATTATCAAGGTGTGGAGTTACTTCTCTTTATATTTTTATGTTATTTGGGTGTTTGGTGCATAACATTTGGTACCAGAGCATACAATTGTCGGGTTTGGCTCCTTCAAACGAGTCATCTTGGTATTTTCACTATAATTTTTTGTTGGGAAGTTTCAGAGAAAACAAAATTGGGAGCTTGAGGAGACATAACAAAGTACATGTGGTAAAAAATTTAGGTTTTGGTTCACTATACTTTTGGAAATATAGGTTATGAAATTAGGGTTTCTAACTTTTCTTAAAACTAGTCTCAAACAAGTGTTCTTCGTAAAGAAATAATATCTAAAGTTAGAGAAGTACAAATTGAGTGCCACCAATTCCATTGGAAATAAGATAGGTCATAGTATTTTAGATCCAAATTTTAGAATTAGATGTGAAAAATTGGACACAAGGCAAGTCGTACAAGTTCATTCTCCTGCAAGGGACAAAAACAACAAGTTTTGGGAAAGTTACATAAATTTCTCTTGGCACATCAGAGTTTGGTCAAACCTTTGGAATTAAAGAGAAGACACATCAACCTACTACAGATTAAAAATTCAGACTTAGAGGGGCGAAAATTCCAAATATACTTCAGGAGAAAGGTCAACCAACAAGACAATATACAAACTAGGGTTTTTAAAGGTATGTTAACTTGAAATTAGCATAACTTTTGATTGGAAGATCTATTTTTAGTGATTCAAAAATTGTGATAAAGAGAAAAAAGAGGAGAATTATTATTTTCTTATATGGAAAATGGTTCTACAATTTTTTTTACACATGATTAACCTCCATAGAACCTATACATGACTCCTGAAGAATGTGAACATTTAGGGAATTGGGTATTCTAATTGAGGAACCAATTTAATGACATGGGTGATAATGTGTTGAAAAAGGTTGATTTGATATGTTCACAAGAAATAATTAAAATGGAAATTGAAGATAAAATGGAAAATTTGATGGATCAAAATATGGAAAAGTGGATGGATCAAAAGATGGAAGCTGAAGATAAAATGAAAAAGTCGATGGATCAAAAGATATAACGATTAAAAAATTCCATGGAAGCAATGATCTTACATACCATTGATAAGAGGTTCCCTAAAAGTGAATTAGTGACTCAAGGAAATCATGAAAATAAGTAGAATAAAATTGTTGAACACCAACCACATATGGGGAATATTTTAACACATTTGGAGAACACAAAGATTGAGTCCCATAATCATGATCATTCATCACTCCAAGTTCCACATCATCATGGGTTCAACTTGGGATGAAGGAAATACTCAATTTCTAAGATTGTCATGAGGAAGTTTGATGGTAAAGATCCTATAACATGGATATTCTAGATGGAGCAATTATTTGATCTACACCAAGTGCCAATATTAGAAAATGCAACTCTTGCATCATTGTACTTAGAACCGATAAATTTGTCTAGTACTAATGGATTTGTGAAAAACGAGGATTCTATTGTCTCTTGGTTCATTTTTAGGGATGAATTGATACCGCATTATGGGGGATATTAGGAGAAACAGATTCTCTAGTCAATTAATAAATCTATAGCAAAGAGGTCCAATTACATATCACATTCAATTATTTCAAAATATGAGTGTTAGAGAAAAGAAAATTTGAGAGGATAATTTGTTAGATATATTTATGGGCACTTTAAAGGAGAAGATTCAACATGAGGTGCATCTCTTGGAACCTAAATCCTTGGAGCATGCTTTTAGTGTGGCAAAGAAAAGTTGAAAGTAAAAATATGGCTGCTAGAGGGGTGGCCACTGACAACTATACATAGTACCATGTTTCCTCTCCTAACCTCATTCAATCTACAAGGTTGACACTTCAAAAAATGGATGAAAAAAGAGAAAGGGGACTATGTTTCAATTGTGACAAGTACATAAAAGGGCATACGTGTGGTGAGAGGAAATTATTCTACATAGATTGTGAAGAGGAAGAAGATCAAGAACTAGAATTGTCTCAATATCGATAACTAGAAGAGACTACAACCATATATTGTCATGATGTGGTTAGCATCAATAATCCTCAAAATATAAACATAGAATGATGTATCAAAAATAAAAATATAATAGTGTTGATCGATTTTGGTAGTACCCATAACTTCATTAATTGAAAATTAACCAAACTTATCAATTGATTTATATATCCAACATTAGAGTTTCAAGTAATAATTGTAAATGGAGGTACCATAAATTGTTTAGGTAAGCWTCATAGTATTAAGCTCACTATGGGGGGGAGTATTATTGGATAGTCTAATGATTTCAATCCAAATGGGTAGTGATGATATTGTATTAGGGRTCTAATTGTTACAATCATTGGGAATAGTGGCTCTTAATTTTTAAGAGATTTTCATGAGATTTTCCTTGAAAAGTAAGGAAATTGAACTCATAGGTATCAAYGAGAAACCCTCTAAAGTGATAAGMTCTAACAACATGACAAAATTGATAAAAAAGGGACATCATGGTGTAATTTCACAATTGTGCTTACTAGATGTTCAAACATCTAGACCCTTTGTTCCCATGGATCACCAAAAATTTATTGACAATCATTCCAATTTATTTGGAGAKATTTCTAACGGTATTCCACCTACTTGRGATCATAACCGTGCTATTCATTTCTAATTGGGTATTGTACCATCTAACATAAGATMTTATAGGTACCCATATGCACAAACAAGTGAGATTAAGCACATGGTTCAAGAAATGTTAGAGGTTGGCATCATTCAAACTAGTCAAAGCATTGTCCCTTCACCAATGGTGATGATTTATAGAAAGGAATGTTCATGGTGTACGTGCCAATATTATAGAGAGATCAACAAAATGACCATTATAGATATGTTTCCTATTCCTATTATTGATGAATTATTAGATGAATTGTAGGGGGCAATTTTATTTACCAATTTGGCTATCCATTCTGGATATCACCAAATTAGAATGAGGCAAGAAGACATCCCCAAAACAACCTTTATAACACATGAAGGTGATTATGAGTTTTTGGTGATGTGGTTTGGCCTTACTAATGCACTTTCCACATTTCAAAGCTCTATGAATTCTATTTTCAAACCCTTCGTTAGAAAATTTATGTTAATATTTTTTTATGATATACTAATCTACCACAAATATTGGGAAGAGTATGTACAAGATGTTAACATGGTCATAAAAATATTGTAGGAGAAAAAATTATAAGGGAAGAGCATGTACACCATGTTCACATGGTCTTAAAACTTTTGGAGAAGCAACAACTATATGCAAATCCTTCCAAGTGTGTCTTTGGGGTTCAATAAGTGGAATATTTGGGTCATATTGTATCTCATAAAGGTGTCAAAGTGGACCCTAACAAAATTAAAGAAATGATGGAATGACCAATTCCCAAAATGTTAAATAATTTTAGAGGATTCTTAGGATTGATGTGATGTTACCACAATATTAATAATAATTATGGTCAAATAGAATCATCTCTAACAATGTTATTAAAAAGGAGGCATTTTCTTGGACTCAAGAAGCAACCAAATCTTTTGAAAAACTTAAGGAGAATATATGTACAACTCCTATCCTAGTCATTCCTAACTTCATAAAAACCTTTATTACTAAGTGTGATGCCTTAGGGAATGAAATTGGTCTAGTTTTGATGTAATATGGAAGGCCCCTTTCCTCTGGGAGTTACCATATTAAATGAAATAACTTTCTCAAACCCACTTATGAAAAGGAAATGTTGGTCATAATACATGCAATTAAGAAATGACACCCTTACCTAGTAGGAATACACTGCAAGGTAATAATAGATCATGATAGTCTTAAGTACTTCTTGAAACAATGATAATCTTCAAAAGAGAAATATAAATGGTTACAAATATGTTATATTTGTTGGAATATTGGTTGTTGTCATTAATGTCAACCCTAGTCATTGGTTTTGGACCGCAAGATTGATGAAGGTATTTGGACATGAAGGACGGTGCACATGCAGACACAACACCCATAGATGGATAGTATACATCATGTTGTTTTTGGTGGTAGGTATCACGTCACGTGGATCCTCATGGTTGAGGAGAAATGAATTTTTGAAGATGACAAAGTGAATTGAAGAAGGAAGTACAGGTCAGCCCTGAAGATAATTAAATAACAGAATTACAAAATAAGAAAGTGTCAAGTCGGCCTTAATGTTAAAAGGAAGTGACATAAAAAGTATAAATACATATAATTGTACATTCATTTTTACACACAAGTCAAATTTCAGAGGAAATCTGAAGTAAAGAAGGCCGAATTTCAAGGGAGGATGAAGTCTTTTGGTGATGTGTTCTAAGGTATGTTATTTACAAGTCATCTTACCATTTTCACTATATTTTTTTTTATAGAATGATTCAAACGGTGAAATGGATATGGTATTGAGAAGACATATCTAGGTACTTGTGGTAAAAATTTCATCTCTTTATTCACTATACTTTTGGAGATACACTCAGTGGAAGATAAGGTTTTTGACTAGTTCTGAAGCTAGTCATAAACATGTGTTTTGGGTAAAACAATCATAACTTCTTCATAGAGAATCCAATTGAAGTGAGACCAATTTCATTGGAAAGAGTACGGGCTGTAGTTTCTTGTGTGCAAATTTAAGAATTTGATGTTAAATATTGAGCGTGGGGCATGTTGTACAAGTTCATTCTCCTGAATAAACCATAATTGAATAAGGTCTACCATTCTCTCTACAACTTCTTTTTGGGGAGGATTCAAGGAGTGAAAATTAGAGGAGTTTTAGAGAATACATTGAGTTATATTATCTAAAGGATCATAGTATTCTAATAAGTGAAGAATTTCATAAGTTTAAGAAGTCTCAAGAAGCATTATCTGGTTCTATGTGATGGTTAGTTGATGGTGATGATTTAATGTAATTTTTTATTATCTCTCGTATATTCTTGGGTGGAAGGAAGGAGAAATGATGGAGAGGTCAACCCTCTCTTGATATTGGAGGATTGTATCTTCCTTTTGGAGGTTTATCCCTCCCTTTATATTTGGAAGCTGGGGCTACCTTTGGAAGTCATTACTTCCCTTGAACAACAACTATTGATTATTTCTCATATATTGTGCATAGTGTATTGTGGTGTATTGGTGTAACTCTTCTACTATTGTTCATTGCTCATTGGATATAATTGAATGATTGTATAAGTTGAAAAAGTTTTTAAATTGTACTTGATACTGATTCACGCCCCTCTCAGTATCAAAAATTGGTTTCAGAGCGGGTTACCTTCAGTACACTTTAACCACTTGAAGGAAGATCCTAAGCAGAAATGGAAGACAACATTCCAAATGGGATTCCACCATTTGATGGAAGTGATTTTGAATACTGGAGTAATAGAATGGAAACTTACTTGAAAGCTCTTGGGGCAGATGTTTGGTTCTCAATTTCTTCAGGATACAATGGTTTGAAAAAACCAAAGACTGCAGCTCAGAAGGAAGCAAAAATGAACAACAAATTGGAAATAGATACCATCCTGGATGGATTGACAGATTTAATGAAATCCAAGGTGGGATCATGTGCATCAGAAACAGAGCTTTGGGACAAGCTACAAGACCTTTATGCAAGGGAATAAGCAGAAGTAGAAGAAGAAGAAGTTGAAGCAAATTACAACATCTCAGATTTCAAAGAAGCAAATAGAGGTCAGTTCTTTTGATTTAATTGTGAAGGAGTAGGACATGTTGAATTTGAATGCCCTCATCCAAGGATTGAAAGAGATGACACTGAAGAAGAAAATTCCAATGAAGAAGAAGAAAATCATGAAGCATAAATTATTCAACAAGAAGATGAGAATCTTAAAAAATTGAAGCATGTTGAGATTGAAAATAGAAAGCTCAAAG
>ML785238.1:493203-522131 GCA_009831015.1 Picea engelmannii
ATGTCCTTCACACATGACCGGGGATCAAGATAAATTCATCAGCTTGAAGAGAAAGGGTGGAAGTGTTGCATTTGGAGATGACTCATATGCCAAAATAATTGGAAAAGGTGTAGAGAGGTTGGAAGCAAAAATGTAAAAGCAAAGAATGTCCTATTGGTTGAAGACTTGAAGCATAATCTACTCAGTGTTAGTAAAATGTATGATCATGGATATACTCTCACGTTTGACTCACAAAGATGAAAAATCAAAGAAGAAGGTTCAGGAAAATTGGTTACAACTGCAACAAGAAGACCAAGTAACATATACGTCCTAAATCTACGAAAAATCTTGAAGGAAGAAAGAGACCATAAAAATGAAGTGTTATTAAGTGCTATATGTTCACGAGGAGCATCCCCAAAGAAGAGAGTTACCTTTTGTCATTAAAATTAGGGGGAGCAACCATACCCTTTGCCATTGATTTCAAAGGGGGAGATAAATTGAGATCATGATGAAAGGGGGAGCATGAGTGTTTCCATCAATGACAGAGGGGGATATTGTTTGAATATAGGTTGTTGTCATTGATGTCAACCCTAGTCATTGGTTTTGGATTGCAATATTGATGAAGGTATTTGGACATGAAGGACAATGCACATGCATACACAACACCCATGGATGAATAATATACATCATGTTGTTTCTGGTGGTAGGTGGCACATCACGTGGATCCTCATGGTTGAGGAGAAATGAATTTTTGAATATGACAAAGTGAATTGAAGAAGGAAGTACAGGTCAACCCTAAAGATAATTAAAGAAAATAATTACAAAATAAGAAAGTGTCAGGTCGGCCCTAATGTTGAAAGGAAGTGACATAAAAGGTATAAATACATATCATTATACATTCATTTTATACACACAAGTCAAATTTAAGAGGAAATCTGAAGTAAAGAAGGCCAGATTCCAAGGGAGGATGAAATCTTTTGGTGATGTGTTCTACAGGATGAGAGTATTCTAAGAAGTGAAGAATTTCAGAAGTTGAAGAAGTCTCAGGAAGGATTATCTGGTTCTATGTGATGGTTAGTTGATGGTGATGATTTAATGTAAAGTTTTATTATCTCTCATATATTCTTTGGTGGAAGGAAGGGGCAAGGATGGAGAGGTTTATCCCTCATATATTGTATCTTCCTTTTGGAGGTTTATCCCTCCCTTTATATTTGGAAGCTGGAGGTACCTTTGGAAGTCATTACTTCCTTGAACAAGAACTATTGATTATTTCTCATATATCATGCATGGTGTATTGGTGTAACTCTTATACTATTGTTCATTGTTCATTGGATATAATTGAATGGTTGTATAAGTTGAAAAGGTTTTTAAATTGTACTTGATACCGATTCACCCTCCTCTAAGTATAAAAAATTGGTTTCAGAGCAGGTTACCATCAATACAGTTTAACCACTGGAAGGAAGATCCTAAGCAGAAATGGAAGACACCATTCCAAATGGGATTCCACCATTTGACGGAAGCAATTTTGAATACTGGAGTAATTGAATGAAAACTTACTTGAAATCTCTTGGGGCATATGTTTGGTTCTCAGTTGTTTCAGGATACAATGGTTTGAAGAAACCAAATACTGCAGCTCATAAGGAAGCAAAATGGAACAACAAATTGGCAATAGATACCATCCTGGATGGATTGACAGATTCAGTGAAATCCAAGGTGGAATCATGTGCATCAACAAAAGAGCTTTGGGACAAGTTACAAGACCTTTATGCAAGAGAAGAAGAAGAAGAAGAAGAAGAAGAAGAAGAAGAAGTTGAAGCAAATTACAACATCTCAGATTTCAAAGAAGCAAATAGAGGTCAATTCTTTTGCTTTAATTGTGAAGGAGTAGGACATGTTGAATTTGAATGTCCTCATCCAAGGATTGAAAGAGATGACACTGAATAACAAAATTCCAATGAAGAAGAAAATCATGAAGCATAAATGATTCAACAAGAAGATGAGAATATTAAAAAATTGAAGCATGTTGAGATTGAAAATAGCAAGCTCAATAGGAGAAGTAAGGAATGTCAAAATGATGAAGAAAGAAAAAGATTGTGAGAAACTTGAGCATGAAGTTGTCTCATTGAGGAAGAGCTTGAGAAACTCTCAAGTGCCAAAAGACTTAACACATCTTGGATGCATGGGTGAAACTTCATACAAAGAATATGCAAATACCAACAAGAAGGTTGAAGAAAGAGCTACACAGACAATTGATGAGACGTGGACCAGGATACCAAAAAAAAGGAATGATTACAAAAGATATGAATATCCAAGAAGACCTCCTACCTCCAGGAATCAAAGAAGCTTCAATCAGTATGAAGGAAACTATAGAAGAGCAGGTCATGAACCCATATGGACTACATCACAAAGAAGGGCACTTACTCCCAGGTATCAAAATTTCTTTCTTGGTCATTGTTATACTTGCAAATTTTTTGGACATAAGGTAATTAATTGCAGAATCAATGAAAGGAACAACTATGCAAGAAACATGAATGGTGTAAATAGAAGATATAGAAATAATCGTGGATTTGGCAATAATAGTTATAATTCATTTTTCCCATTGTATGCTACAAATGTAATTACCATGGTCACAAAGCACGAGATTGCAGATATATGAATGAATATGTCCCTATGCCAACCACAATATGGAGAAGGAAAAAGATTCCAAACAATAAAGATTGTCGAATAACATTGACCGCTGAAGAATGTAAAGAAGAAGATGAATGGTACATAGACAATGGATGTTCTTCACACATGACCAGGGATCAAGACAAATTCATCAGCTTGAAGAGAAAGGGTGGAAATGTTGCATTTGGAGATGACTCATCTGCCAAAATAATTGGAAAAGGTGTAGTAGAGCTTGGAAGCAAAAATGTAAAAGCAAAGAATGTCCTAGTGGTTGAATACTTGAAGCATAATCTACTCATTGTTAGTAAAATGTGTGATCAAGGATATACTCTCACGTTTGACTCACAAAGATGCAAAATCAAAGAAGAAGGTTCAGGAAGATTGGTTGCAACTGCAACAAGAAGACCAAGTAACATATACGTCCTAATTCCACGAAAAATCTCCAAGGAAGAGATAGACCATAAAAATGAAGTGTTATTAAGTGCTATATGTTCACGGGGAGCAGCCCCAAAGAAGAGAGTTACCTTTTGCCATTAAACTTAGGGGGAGCAACCCTACCCTTTTCCATTTATGTCAAAGGGGAAGAGAAATTGGGATCATGATGACAGGGGGAGCATGAGTGTTGCCATCAATGACAGAGGGGGAGATTGTTGGAAGATTGGTTGTTGTCATTGATGTCAACCCTAGTCATTGGTTTTGGATCGTAAGATTGATGAAGGTATTTGGACATGAAGGAAAATGCACATGCAGACAAAACACCCATGGATGGATAGTATACATCATGTTGTTTCTGGTGGTAGGTGGCACGTCACGTGGATCCTCATGGTTGAGGAGAAATTAATTTTTGAAGATGACAAAGTAAATTGAAGAAGGAAGTACAGGTCGGCCCTGAAGTTAATTAAAGAAAAGAATTACAAAATAAGAAAGTATCAGGTCGAACCTAATTTTAAAAGAAAGTGACATAAAGGGTATAAATACCTATCATTATACATTCATTTTATACACACAAGTCGAATTTTAGAGGAAATCTGAAGTAAAGAAGGCCAAGGCGGATAAAATCTGTTGGTGATGTGTTCTAAGGTATGTTATTTACAGGTCATCTTACCATCTTCGATTTAAATTTTTTTCTAGAATGATTCAGATGGTGAAATGGATATGGTATTGAGAAGACGTATCTAGGTACATGTGGTAAAAATTTCAGCTCTTTATTCGCTATACTTTTGGAGATACACTCTGTGGCAGATAGGGTTTTTGACTAGTCTTGAAGCTAGTCATAAACATGTGTTCTGGGTAAAACAGTCATAACTTCTTCATAGAGAATCCAATTGAAGTGAGATGAATTTCATTGGAAAGAGTACGGGCTGTAGTGTCTTGTGTGAAAATTTCAGAATCTGATGTTAAATATTGAGTGCGGGGCATGCTGTACAAGTTCGCTCTTCTGAATAAACCAGAATTGAATAAGGTCTACCATTCTCTCTATGAATTCTTTTTGGGGAGGATTCAAGGAGTGAAAATTGGAGGAGTTTTAGAGAATACATTGAGTTATATTATCTACAGGATCAGAGTATTCTAAGACATGAAGAATTGCAGAAGTTGAAGAAGTCTTAGGAAGCATTATTTGGTTCTATGTGATGGTTAGTTGATGGTGATGATTTAATGCAAAGTTTTATTATCTCTCATATATTCTTGGGTGGAAGGAAGGGGAAAGGATGGAGTGGTCAACCCTCTCTTGATATTGGAGGATTGTATCTTCCTTTTGGAAGTTTATCCCTCCCTTTATATTTGGAAGCTCGAGCTACCTTTGGAAGTCATTACTTCCCTTGAACAATAACTATTGATTATTTCTCATATATTGTGCAGGGTGTATTATGGTGTATTGGTGTAACTCTTATACTATTGTTCATTGCTCATTGGATATAATTGAATGGTTGTATAAGTTGAAAAAGTTTTTAAATTGTACTTGATTCTGATTCACACCCCTCTTAGTATCAAAAATTGGTTTTAGAGTTGGTTACCTTCAGTACAGTTTAACCACTGGAAGGAAGATCCTAAGCAGAAATGGAAGACAACATTCCAAATGGGATTCCAACATTTGATGGAAGCAATTTTGAATATTGGAGTAATATAATGGAAACTTACTTGAAATCTCTTGGGGCAGATGTTTGGTTCTTAGTTGGTTCAAGATACAATGGTTTGAAGAAACCAAAGACTGCAGCTCAGAAGGAAGCAAAAAGGAACAACAAATTGACAATAGATACCATCCTGGATGGATTGAAAGATCAGTGAAATCCAAGGAGAGATCATGTGCATCAGCAAAATAGATTTGGGACAAGCTACAAGACCTTTATGTAAGGGAAGAAGCAGAAGAAGAAGAAGAAGAAGAAGAAGAAGAAGTTGAAGCAAATTACAACATCTCAGATTTCAAAGAAGCAAATAAAGGTCAGTTCTTTTGCTTTAATTGTGAAGGAGTAGGAAATGTTGAATTTGAATTTCCTCATCCAAGGATTGAAAGAGATGACACCTAAGAAGAAAAGTCCAATGAAGAAGAATAAAATCATGAAGCAAAAATGATTCAACAAGAAGATGATAATCTTAAAAAATTGAAGCATGTGGAAATTGAAAATAGCAAGCTCAAAGACACGCATAGAAAACTAAGAAGTGAATTGGGTAGTTGTAAAAAGACAATTGTAAGATTGAAGAACAAATTAGAAGACTTTGAGAAACTAAGAGAAGAAACCATTTCCTTGAAACCTATACTCGAAGAAGCATGAAGAATAGGTGAAGTAAGGAATGTCCAAATGATGAAGAAAGAAGAAGATTGTGAGAAACTTGAACAAGAAGTTGTGTCATTGAGGAAGAGCTTGAGAAACTCTCAAGTGCCAAAAGACTTAACACATCTTGGATGCATGGGTGAAACTTCATACAAAGAAGATGCAAATACCAACAAGAATGTTGAAGAAAGAGCTACACATACAGTTGATGAGAAGTGGACCAGGATACCGGAAAGAAGGAATGATTACAAAAGAGATGAATATCCAAGAAGACCTCCTATCTCCAGGAATCAAAGAAGATTCAATCAATATGAAGGAAACTACTGAAGATTAGATCATGAACCCAAATGGACTACATCACAAAGAAGGTCACTTACTCCCAGGTATCAAAATTTCTTTCTTGGTCATTGTTATACTTGCAAAATTTTTGGACATAAGGCAATTAATTGCAAAATCAATGAAAGGAACAACTATTCAAGAAACATGAATGGTGTAAATAGAAGATATGGAAATAATCATGAATTTGTCAACATAAGTTATAATTCATTTTCCCCATTGATGGACAAAAATATTGTATGCTGCAAATGTAATTACCTTGGTCACAAAGCACAAGATTGCAGATATATGAATGAAGATGTCCCTATGCCAACCACAATATGGAGAAGGAAAGAGATTCCAAACAATGAAGATTTTCGAATAACATTGACCGCTAAAGAATGTAAAGATGAAGATGATTGGTACATAGACAGTGGATGTTCTTCACACATGACCAGGGATCAAGACAAATTCATTAGCTTGAAAAGAAAGGGTGAAAAAGTTGCATTTGGAGATGACTCATCTGCCAAAATAATTGGAAAAGGTGTAGTAGAGGTTGGAAGCAAAAATGTAAAAGCAAAGAATGTCCTATTGGTTGAAGACTTGAAGCATAATCTACTCAATGTTAGTAAAATATGTGATCAATGATATACTCTCACGTTTGACTCACAAAGATGCAAAATCAAAGAAGAAGGTTCAAGAAGATTGGTTGCAACTGCAACAAGAAGACCAGGTAACATATACGTCCTAAATCCATGAAAAATATCCAAGGAAGAAAGATGCCATAAATATGAAGTGATATTAAGTGCTATATGTTCAGGGGGAGCAGCCCCAAAGAAGAGAGTTACCTTTACCCATTAAACTCAATAGAAGCTACCCTAACCTTTTCCATTGATGTCAAAGGGGGAGAGAAATTGGGATCATGATGACAGGGGGAGCATGAGTGTTGGCATCAATGAAAAAGGGGGAGATTAATGGAAGATTGGTTGTTGTCATTGATGTCAACCCTAGTCATTTGTTTTGTACCACAAGATTGATGAAGCTATTTGGACATGAAGGATAGTGCACATGCATACATAACACCCATGGACGGATATTATACATCACATTATTTATGGTGGTAAGTGGGACATCACGTGGATCCTCATGGTTGAGGAGAAATGGATTTTTTAAGATGACAAAGTGAATTGAAGAAGGAAGTACAGGTCGACCCTGAAGATAATTAAAGAAAAGAATTACAAAATACGAAAATGTCAGGTCGGCCCTAATGTTAAAAGGAAGTGACATAAAAGGTATAAATACATATCATTATACATTCATTTTATACACACAAGTTGAATTTTAGAGGAAATCGAAAGTAATGAAGGCCGGATTTCAAGGGAGGATGAAGTCTTTTGGTGATGTGTTCTAAGGTATGTTATTTACAGGTCATCTTACCATTTTCGCTATATTTTTTTTTCTAGAATGATTCAAATGGGGAAATGGATATGGTATTGACAAGACATATCAAGGTACCCGTGGTAAAAATTTCATCTCTTTATTCACTATACTTTTGGAGATACACTCTGTGGAAGATAGGGTTTTTCACTAGTCCTGAAGCTAGTCATAAACATGCGTTCCGGTTAAAACAGTCATAACTTCTTCATAGAGAATCCAAATAAATTGAGACCAAGTTCATTGGAAAGAGTATGGGGTTTAGTTTCTTGTGTGGGAATTTCATAATTTGATGTTAAATATTGAGCGCGAGACATGCTGTACAAGTTCGCTCTCCTGAATAAACCATAATTGAATAAGGTCTACCATTCTCTCTATAACTTATTTTTGGGGAGGATTCAATGAGTGAAAATTGGAGGGGTTTCAGAGAATACATCGAGTTATATTATCTACAGGATCAGAGTATTCTAAGAAGTGAAGAATTGAAGAAGTTGAAGAAGTCTCAGGAAGCATTATCTGGTTCTATGTGATGGTTAGTTGATGGTGATGATTTAATGTAAAGTTTTATTATCTCTCATATATTCTTGGGTGGAAGGAAGGGGTAAGGATGGAGAGGTCAACCCTCTCTTGACATTGGAGGATTGTATCTTCCTTTTGGAGGTTTATCCCTCCCTTTATATTTGGAAGCTGGAGCTACCTTTGGAATTCATTACTTCCCTTGAACAATAACTATTGATTATTTCTCATATATTGTGCATGGTGTATTGTGGTGTATTGGTGTAACTCTTATACTATTGTTCATTTCTAATAGGATATAATTGAATGGTTATATAAGTTGATTTTTTTAAAAAATTGTACTTGACATTGATTCACCCCCCTTTTAGTATCAAAAATTGGTTTCAGAGTGGGTTACCTTCAATACAGTTTAACCACTGGAAGGAAGATCCTAAGAAGAAATGGAAGACAACATTCCAAATGGGATTCCACCATTTGATGGAAGCAATTTTGAATATTGGAGTAATAGAATGGAAACTTACTTGAAATCTCTTGGTGAAGATGTTTGGTTCTCAGTTGGTTCATGATACAATGGTTTGAAGAAACCAAAGACTGCAACTCAGAAGGAAGCAAAAATGAACAACAAATTGACAATAGATACCATTCTGGATGGATTGACAGATTCAGTGAAATCCAAGGTGGGATCATGTGCATCAGAAAAATATATTTGGGACAAGCTATAAGACCTTTATGCAAGGGAAGAAGCAGAAGAAGAAGAAGAAGAAGAAGAAGTGGAAGAAGTTGAAGCAAATTACAACATCTCATATTTCAAAGAAGCAAATAGAGGTCAGTTATTTTGATTTAATTGTGAAGGAGTAGGGCATGTTGAATTTGAATGTCCTCATCCAAGGATTGAAAGCGATGATACTAAAGAAGAAAATTCCAATGAAGAAGAAGAAAATCATGAAGCAGAAATGATTCAACAAGAAGATGATAATCTTAAAAAATTGAAGCATGTTGAGATTGAAAATAGCAAGCTCAAAGACACACATAGAAAACTAAGAAGTGAATTGGGTAGTTGTGAAAAGACATTTGTAAGCTTGAAGAAACAATTATAAGACTTTGAGAAACTAAGAGAAGAAACCATTTCCTTGAAAGCTCTACTCGAAGAAGCAAAAAGAATAGGAGAAGTAAGGAATGTTCAAATGATGAAGAAAGAAGAAGATTGTGAGAAACTTGAACACGAAGTTGTGTCATTCAGGAAGAGATTGAGAAACTCTCAAGTGCCAAAATACTTAACACATCTTGGATGCATGGGAGAAACTTCATACAAAGAAGATGCAAATACCAACAAGAAGGTTGAAGAAAGAGCTACACATACAGTTGATGATAAGTGGACCAGGATACCAGAAAGAAGGAATGAGTACAAAAGCGATGAATATCCAAGAAGACCTCCTACCTTTAGGAATAAAAGAAGCTTCAATCAATACGAAGGAAACTACATAAGAGTAGATCATGAACTCAGATGAACTACATCACAAAGAAGGTCACTTACTCCCAGGTATCAAAATTTCTTTCTTGGTCATTTTTATGCTTGCAAATTTTTTGGAAATAAGGCAATTAATTGCAGAATCAATGAAAGGAACAACTATGCAAGAAACATGAATGGTGTAAATAGAAGATATGGAAATAATCGTGGATTTGTCAATAGAAGTTATAATTCATTTTCCCCATTGATGGACAAAAATATTGTATGCTACAAATGTAATTACCTTGGTCACAAAGCACGAGATTGTAGATATATGAATAAAGATGTCCCTATTCCAACCACAATATGGAGAAGGAAAGAGATTTCAAACAATGAAGATTGTCAAATAGCATTGACCGCTGAAGAATGTAAAGAAGAAGATGAATGGTACATAGATAGTGGACGTTCTTCACACATGACGGGGGATCAAGACAAATTCACCAGTTTGAAGAGAAAGGGTGGAAATGTTGCATTTGGCGATGAGTCATCTGCCAAAATAATTGGAAAAGGTGTAGTATAGCTTGGAAGCAAAAATGTAAAAGCAAAGAATGTCCTATTGGTTTAAGACTTGAAGCATAATCTACTCAGTGTTAGTAAAATGTGTGATCAAGGATATACTCTCACGTTTGACTCACAAAGATGCAAAATCAAAGAAGAAGGTTCAAGAAGATTGGTTGCAACTGCAACAAGAAGACCAAGTAACATATATGTCCTATATCCATGAAAAATCTCCAAGGAAGAAATAGACCATAAAATGAAGTGTTATAAAGTGCTATATGTTCAGGGGGAGAAGCCCCAAAGAAGAGAGTTACATTTTTCCATTAAACTCAGGGGGAGCAGCCCTATCCTTTGCCATTGATGTCAAAGGGGGAGAGAAATTGGGATCATAATGACAGGGGGAGCATGAGTGTTGCCGTCAATGACAAAGGGGGATATTGTTTGAAGATTGGTTGTTGTCATTGATGTCAACCCTAGTCATTGGTTTTGGACCGCAGGATTGATGAAGGTATTTGGACATGAAGGACAATGCACATGTAGACACAACACCCATGGATGGATAGTATCCATCATGTTGTTTTCAGCGGTATGTGGCATGTCACGTGGATCCTCATGGTTGAGGAGAAATGAATTTTTGAAGATGACAAAGTGAATTGAAGAAGGAAGTACACGTCGGCCCTGAAGATAATTAAAGAAAATAATTACAAAATAAGAAAGTGTCAGGTCGGCCTTAATGTTAAAAGGAAGTGACATAAAAGGTATAAATACATATCATTATACATTCATTTTATACACACAAGTTGAATTTTAGAGAAAATTTGAAGTAAAGTAGGTCGAATTTCAAGGGAGGATGAAGTCTTTTGGTGATGTGTTCTAAGGTATGTTATTTACACGTCATCTTACCATTTTCGCTATAACTGTTTTTCTAGAACAATTGAGATGGTGAATTGGATATGGTTTTGAGAAGATATATCTAGGTACCTGTGGTAAAAATTTCAGCTCTTTATTCACTATACTTTTGGAGATACACTATATGGAAGATAGGGTTTTTGACTAGTCTTGAAGCTAGTCATAAACTGGTGTTCCAGTTAAAACAATCATTAATACTTCACAGAGAATCCAAATAAAGTGAGACCAATTTCATTGGAAAGAGTATGGGATTTAGTTTCTTTTGTGAAAATTTTAGAATCTGATGTTAAATATTGAGGGTGAGGCATGCTGTACAAGTTCGCTCTCCTGAATAAACAAGAATTGAATAAGGTCTACCATTCTCTCTATAACTTATTTTTGGGGAGAATTCAAGGAGTGAAAATTGGAGGAGTTTCAGAGAATACATTGAGTTAATTATCTATAGGATCAAAGTATTCTAAGAAGTGAAGAATTGCAGAAGTTGAAGAAGTCTCAAGAAGCATTATCTGGTTCTATGTGATGGTTAGTTGATGGTGATGATTTAATGTAAAGTTTTATTATCTCTCATATATTCTTGGGTGGAAGGAAGGGGAATGGATGGATAGGTCAAACCTCTCTTGATATTGGAGGATTGTATCTTCCTTTTGTAGGTTTATCCCTCCCTTTATATTTGGAAGCGGGAGATACATTTGGAAGTCATTACTTCCCTTTAACAATAACTATTGATTATATCTCATATATTGTGCATAGTTTATTGTGATGTATTCGTGTAACTCTTATACAATTGTTCATTCCTCATAGGATATAATTGAATGATTGTATAAGTTGAAAAAGTTTTTAAATTTTACTTGATACTGATTCACCCCCCTCTCAGTATCAAAAATTGGTTTTAGAGCGGTTTACCTTCAGTACAATTTAACCACTAGAAGGAAGATCCTAAGCAGAAATGGAAGACAACATTCCAAATGGGATTCCACCATTTGATGGAATCAATTTTGAATACTGGAGTAATAGAATGAAAACTTGCTTGAAAGCTCTTGGGGCAGATGTTTGGTTCTCAGTTGCTTCAGGATACAATGGTTTGAAGAAACCAAAGACTGCAGCTCAGAAGGAAGCAAAAATGAACAACAAATTGGTAATAGATACCATCCTGGATGGATTGACAGATTTAGTGAAATCCAAGGTGGGATCATGTGCATTAACAAAAGAGATTCGGGACAAGCTACAAGACCTTTATGCAAGGGAAGAAGCAAAAGAAGAAGAAGAAGAAGAAGAAGTTGAAGAAAATTACAACATCTTAGATTTCAAAGAAGCAAATAGAGGTTAGTTCTTTTGCTTTAATTGTGAAGGAGTAGGACATGTTGAATTTGAATTTCCTCATCCAAGGATTGAAAGAGATGACACCGAAGAAGAAAATTCCAATGAAGAAGAAGAAAATCATGATGCATAAATGATTCAACAAGAAGATGAGAATCTTAAAAAAATGAAGCATGTTGAGATTGAAAATAGCAAGCTCAAAGACACACATAGAAAACTAAGAAGTGAATTGGGTAGTTGTGAAAAGATAGTTGTAAGCTTGAAGAAACAATTAGAAGACTTTGAGAAACTAAGATAAAAAACCATTTCCTTGAAATATCTACTCGACGAAGCAAGAAGAATAGGAGAAGTAAAGAATATCCAAATAATGAAGAAAGAAGAAGATTGTGAGAAACTTGAACAAGAAGTTTTCTCATTGATGAAGAGCTTGAGAAAATCTCAAGTGCCAAAAGACTTCACACATCTTGGATGTATGGGTGAAACTTCATACAAAGAAGATGAAAATACCAACAAGACGGTTGAAGAAAGAGCTACATAGACAATTGATGAGAAGTGGACCAGGATACCAGAAAGAAGGAATGATTACAAAAGAGATGAATATCCAAGAAGACCTCCTACCTCCAGGATCAAAGAAGCTTTAATCAGTATGAAGGAAACTACAGAAGACTAGATCATGAACCCAGATGGACTACATCACAAAGAAGGTCACTTACTCCCAGGTATCAAAATTTCTTTCTTGGTCATTGTTATACTTGCAAAAAATTTGGACATAAGGCAATTAATTGCAGAATCAATGAAAGGAACAACTATGCAAGAAACATGAATGATGTAAATAGAAGATATGGAAATAATCGTGGATTTGTCAACAAAAGTTATAATTCATTTTCCCCATTGATGGACAAAAATATTGTATGCTACAAATGTAATTACCTTGGTCACAAAGCACAAGATTGCAGATATATGAATGAAGATGTCCCTATGCCAACCACAATATGGAGAAGGAAAGAGATTCCAAACAATGAAGATTGTCGAATAGCATTGACCGCTGAAGAATTTAAAGAAGAAGATGAATGGTACATAGACAGTGGATGTTCTTCACACATTACCGGGGATTAAGCCAAATTCATCAGCTTGAAGAGAAAGGGTGGAAATGTTGCATTTGGAGTTGACTCATCTGCCAAAATAATTGGAAAAGGTGTAGTAGAGCTTGGAAGAAAAAATGTAAAAGCAAATAATGTCCTATTGGTTGAAGACTTGAAGCATAATCTACTCAGTGTTTGTAAAATGTGTGATCAAGGATATACTCTCACGTTTGACTCACAAAGATGCAAAATCAAAGAAGAAGGTTCAAGAAGATTGGTTGCAACTGCAACAAGAAGACCAAGTAACATATACGTCCTAAATCCATGAAAAATATCCAAGGAATAAAGAGACCATAAAAATGAAGTGTTATTAAGTGCTATATGTTTAGGGGGACCAACCCCAAAGAAGAGAGTTACCTTTTTCCATTAAACTCAGGGGGAGAAACCCTACCCTTTGCCATTGATGTCAAAGGGGGAGAGAAGCTAGGATCATGATGATAGGGGGAGCATGAGTGTTTCCATCAATGACAAAGGGGGAGATTGTTGGAAGATTGGTTGTTGTCATTGATATCAAGGAGTGAAAATTGGAGGAGTTTCAGAGAATACATTGAGTTATATTATCTATAATATCATAGTATTCTAATAAGTGAAGAATTGCAGAAGTTGAAGAAGTCTCAGGAAGCATTATCTGATTCTATGTGATGGTTAGTTGATGGTGATGATTTAATGTAAAGTTTTATTATCTCTCAAATATTTTTGGGTTAAAGGAAGGGGCAAGGATGGAGAGGTCAACCCTATCTTGATATTGGATGATTGTATCTTCCTTTTGGAGGTTTATCCCTCCCTTTATATTTGGAAGCTGGAGCTACCTTTGGAAGTCATTACTTCCCTTGATTAATAACTATTGATTATTTTTCATATATTGTGCATGGTGTATTGTGGTTTATTGGTGTAACTCTTATACTATTGTTCATTTCTCATTGAATATAATTGAGTGGTTGTATAAGTTGAAAAAGTTTTTACATTGTACTTGATACTGATTCACCCCCCTCTCAGTATAAAAAATATTATGGCTTTGAAATTTATGAGGTGTAAATATGATTCCCAATTATTTGGTGTCACTCTACACTCTTTCACTTAATTTGTCAATCCGGGGTTTAGTTTGTACTTATAAGACACTCGGTGCAGTAGACATAGAATAAGGGCTTCTACCACATTATGCAATTTAACCAAAAGAAATCAACTTAAAATGAATCATACATAAATCAAGAAGAAAAACATAAGGGATGGAATCACAGTGCTCTTAATCCCCAACCATGTTGGTGGTACCTCTTGGGTTAAGATCTCTAAAATCTCATAACCCTACTCCCTCGTGTGTTCACCTAGTGGGGTCACAAGTACAATGATTCCATAGCACACACAACCAAAACAAGAAAGAAATTCCTAACTACAACATTCACACGTTACATTACTACAAATGAAATGACTATTCTAGAACTAGATTAGCAAACCATGTGATTCTTAAACTCCAATTTTACCAGTGATATTATAAACATTGTTACATATGAAAGATACATAACCATATTTAGCATATATTGAAAGTACAAGCAAGGAACAATAAAGAGATCATTAATCTATTGAAATCTAAGTCCTAGCATACTTTATCAATGATTTTGCAGCACATTACAGGTGGCCAATATACAACTTGGACTAACCTACAACATATAATTTAATTTAAAGGAAATTAACATGAACTAATAATTTATCTAAAAAGTCTGGTAAATAAATCTACATGCATAAATTAAAATAACACAGAGTCGTACCTGTGTGTGGGCCCTAGCTCACAGCAAGGCCCGTGTTTACAGTTCTCTAAGCTACCATAATAGAATTGATTTATCACACATGAACAACAATCTTTGTATTAATAATATCAGAATGAAAGAGTTTGTAACAACTCTCACACAATCTTATACCCACACACACTAGCTCGTATCGCTCATGAGAGTGCACACTCATATATATACAATAAGAAGAATCTAGTTGCTCCAAGTATGGAGCGACAAAATCCTAAGATGCTGGGAAATAAGTTGAAACAGACTTGATGCCACTGTTCGATGATTTTCTCAACCTCACGGACTTGTGTCTTGGCCAATGAATTTTCTGTCGCTTTCCAGATTCCTCGGACTACCCAAATTGCTTGGTCGAATTAGTTGGACTGTTATATGCAAATATGTTTGTATCCTATCCTGGGAATTGGCATGTGTGAATTGCTGGAATATTATAGGCCCATGGATAAATGTTGAATTAATTTCCTCCATTTATGTTATGTCCTCGTGCCTTGCTGAAGGTATTAAGTTAATTTCCTTACTCTGATTTATCTCTATGCTAAGTATTTGAACTTTATAAGTTTGGTGGCATATGCTGAAAATATCAATTCCTTGTATTGAGTGCTGGAACCTTGTAAATTCATGGTCATATGCTGATATAAATTCAGCGTTGGAACCATATGCTGAGATGTATTAAGTGTTGAACCAAGTGTTAAGAATTTAAGTATTATAACCATGTCAAGATCTAATATATCTTCTTAAAATATACTTGCAATTCTTCATATATCTTTAGGGAACCTGGAATACTTGTGATTTATAAACATGGCCAACTTATTAAAAATCACACATATATCGATTTAGGCGGTTCTAAGCTGCTATAGGCCTGATTCTGTAGCAAGATGCTACAAGGATTATGCAACATTTAGCTACAGGGATTTTGTAGCAGGAAGCTATAGGGATTTTGTAGCAGGTAGCTACATGGATTCTGTAGTAGATTGATTTGAAAACATGAGAACCTCGCAACTGTATCAACTACTAATGATTTTAAATTTGTGGCAAAGGATGTGCAACAATTCTGATTTGAAGAATCCATAATATGTGAACAAAACCCTGTAACAACTTGTCCACACATTAGCTGTCACTTCAAAAGTAAATACTCCCCCTAATTTTAATCATAAATCCAAAGAAATATTAAGAAATGCAATTAGAAAATCACTTGAGCCTAAATCCCACATATAATAATGAAAAATGGATAAGACATGGTTATAGGTAAATGACAAGAGGTTAAAAAGAAGGAAAAGAAGATGTCAAATGATGGCAATTTTGTGACTCATCATAAATGATCTACAAAAAAAAGAAAAGAAAATGTGGTGGCAAATGCAGTTTCAAGGAAAGAAGAAGACATAGAGGGATTATTTTGTGCTATTTCTATTCCACAATTTTATTGGGTGGAAGAAGTGAGGATATAATGGAAGCAATATTATAATGTATGAAATATCATTCAATAACTACAAAAGGACCCAAGTGCATTAAATAAATTTGTGTGGAAGAATGATTTACTATGGTATCAATATCACCTATGTTTATGTAATAATTCCCAAACTCAAATAGAAGGTCTTTTTGGAATTGCACACTTCTCCTATAGGAGGACAATTAGGGCTCTTGAAAACTTACCACATGATCAAGAAGGTTTTTTTTTGGGAAGGTCATAAAATTGATGTTCAAAATTTTGTGTCTGAATGTTTGGTTTACCAACATAATAAGGAAGAGACAATCAAGACCCCAGGTCTCCTAAAACCATTAGCCATATCAAGTCAACATTGGGGAGAGGTATCGATGGATTTTATCATATTTCTACCAAATTCCAAGGGAAATAATTCCATCATGGTAGTGGTGGATCGACTCACAAAGTATGCCTATTTTTGTTCTCTTTCTCTTCCTTCTAAAGAAAGTACAATAGCTGCAACATTCATATAAACAAATAATAATCTACATGGAATCCCCAAGATTATTGTAAGTGATATAGATCCAATTTTCACTAGTAATTTTTGGAATGAATTATTTTCTTGTTTGGGTACTCAATTGGCTCACAACTCCTCTTACCATCCTCAATTCGATAGGCAAATTGATATTATGAATGAATGTCTAGAAGGGCATCTTATTTTCTTCTCATATGATAAACATATAGAATGGGTCAAGTGGTTTACCTTGGTAGAATGGTGGTACAACACATCCTTCCATAATTCATAAAAAAATTCCCCATTTATGGCACTTTACGAGTATCATCCTCCATCCATCACATCACCCTTGAGAGAAAAAGTGAAGGTTCAAGCAGTGGAGGACCACATAAAGCACCAACAAGAGGTTCTCCACTATTGAAGGAAAACTCATCTATAACATGAAATAGGATGAAACAACAAGCATATCAACATCACAACAAAAGGGAGTTTGAAGTGAGGGATTGGGTATTTTTGAGGCTACAATGATACAAACCAATTTCCCTCAAGAAACAAAAGAAGGACAATAAATCAACACCCAAGTACTATGTTCACTATAAGGTGTTACAAAGCATTGGAAGTGTGGATTACAAATTGGAGTTTCCTCCATATTCACATGTACATCCAGTCTTCCATGTTTCTTTCTTAAATAAGGTAATCAATGACAAGATCCCAATTTAGACCATTTTACTAGATATTAATGAAGAAGGGAAAATCATACTAGAACTAGAAACAATCCTTGAAACATGGATCAAGAAAAAAGAAGAAGCAATTATTGAGTACCTCATCAAGTGGAGGAACCTATCAATAGAAGATACGACATGTGAAGATGAGTTCTTCATGCAAAAACATCCAAAACTAATAAAGTGTTGAGGGAAACACTTTTTTTTTTATGGGGAGGGGCATGTTAATCCCTATATGTCGAGTTATTACATTTCTATTATTATATTAGTGTTGTCCTTATTGATTATCTAGGTCCTTTCATCATTAGCTAGACCCTTTAATCGTATTGTACCCTTTGTCTCCTTGGTATATATAGGAGACAAAGTGTACAATTATAATTAAAGAGTCTAGCCCATTTAATTTTATTTGTTGGCTAGACACTTTAATTACAATAAAAGAGCTAGGAAATTAATGATTGGATAGAATATTTAACTGTGATTGTACCCTTCATCTCCTATATATACCAAGGAGACAAAGGGTACAATACAATTAAAGGGTATAATCAACCTTTAAAGGAACTAGTCGACCAATAAGGACAACACTAATATAACAATATAAATGTAATAACTCAATATATAGGGCTTAACCTACCCATCCTCTTCAAACAAGTGTTTCCATCAACACTTGATTAGTTGTGGATGCTTTTGCATGAAGAGCTCATATTTCCATGCCACCTCTTCTATTGGTAGGTTCTTCCACTTAATGAGGTACTTAATAATTTATTGATTTTACAACTACTTGATATGTGTTTCAAGGAGGTTTCCCCCTTGAAGAGGATTCTCATTCATTCTTCCTTCTCATTCTCAAGGCATTGAGTTACTTCTCTTTTTATTTTTATGTTATTTGGGTGTTTGGTGCATAACATTCATCTTCAACTGACTGCACTAGTAGACTTGAACATATTTTTGGTGGTTTCATAATGGATAGCAATTGTTCAAATTCCATAGAACTAATGTCTCACACATGGACACATTCCCTCATCACCTCCACAAATGCTAATGCTTTTGGTGGAACTTTGTGGATAGGACCATGTTTTGTTGTTCCCACATATTCTCTTGTCTTGGCCTCACCTTGGGTGACAATATTTATGGATGCACATGTGTGACCCACTAAATCACCACTTAGGACCCGTGACTCTTAATTGACCATCTTCACATTGCATTACCTTCTATCTTGCACTTCCCACTTTTTAATCAGCTGTGGACATCCATCAATGTTATGATCGGTCTTTCTGCAATGGCCATAATTATGCTAACATGACTTCATATAGTTACATGCAATGTGTGATCCATAAATGAGGGACTTATAGCCCACTCGCTTCATCGTCACATATACTTTGTGGAATTAACTTTCTGTTCTCTATTCTCAATCTTATGTAGAGAACTTTGTCTTCATAATGGTGACAATGCCTCTATTCTTGATGTCGTTCTGAGTGAAAACCTTCTATATCTACTCATCATTAATAGGTATAAAATGTTATGTTCTGAGATTAGTTCACTACTTAGTTTACTTTCTATGGAAAACCTATATCAATAAATGGAAAACAATCAATTTTTTTACAACTCCTATTGTGGCCTCTATGAACCAGAGTCAGTAAAATATAGCAACAGTTGAAAGATTACTCAGTTTCTTGTTTACAAGTTCTTACACAACAATTCAAATTTGTTTTCACAATCTCTTCCAATAACTCTATTCAAATTTCTTGTCGAAGTTAATTTTGACATCCAGACATAAATTTGGTTAGTGCATACACACAACTATAACTCTGCTAATTAATTTACCTTTGTTGAAGCAAATAAGGACTATGTTATGACAACATTCTATGGTATTATTTTTGCACACACAACTCCAATTGTAAACCTATCCATCCACACATCTGTTCATTCCCTCTTCGACTCCTTGAGATTGTGTTTATTGTTTGCATGGTATTTGGGCTTGTTTCCATGTAGGATGAACAATGCTACCGACTTACTGCACAATGCTTGGATAATTAATGAACTTAGCTAAAAGGTCCTTAATTTGCAATTATGAGATGTATGTAATCATACTTCAACTCAAGTTTTAGTACATGCAATGCTCATATTTATATGTATGTGTTCTTCCCAATGATTGTAATGACATGAATGAAGCCAAAATGCATTGACCAAAGTAGCCATGAGTTAGTGGAGGTGGTAGCCTATCTTATTGGTTAATCAAACTACCCAAAACTAAAATGTATTTATCTTAGCATTGATCCACATGTGGTTCTATCCCAATTTAGACCAAAATTTAGGTATTTAATTACCCTTGAATTTTTTAATTTACTATGGGAGGAAACATATCAATTGCCAGTATTGCCAATCCAACAATCAATACTATATCATGCTCCATTTCCTAATGCTTCGTTAATGACAATTAACTCCAAAACTACTATAACTACGTGGATATTATAATACAAGACATCATGCAATGAATATCTGTATAGCTCAAACAATTAGAGAAGGAATAGACCAACCACTAAATGCTAACAATTTGACAAGAAGAAAGTAATTAATACTACCTTTGATTAATTAAATAACCCCAAATGTTAGCCCAATGTATAGCCAAAACATATTATTGTACTACTTGAATAAAATACATGTGGCTTGTATGGTGGTGTGTACAGCCTACAAACTCCATAAACCACTACGTGCATATTTGTTGGATTTTCGATCTTAAGGAAAAGTGTAATTACTATATGATGGCTTGTTTGAATCGAAGAATAATTGTGTACAACGTCAATAGTCTCCAATATATTGTTCTTTAGGGTAAGGATATAAATAATTGGCTATAAGAATGCAACAACCAAATTATAACAATCGTAGATCTCAATTAAGCAAGTAAAATGAATGGTCTAGATATGATACATGTTGTTTATCATATAATGTTCACGGAAAATGAATTTTTGCGTAGATATAATGTAATATAGTGAAATTTCTTCATCATAGGAATAAATCCAATTATTGGAAAAAAATTAAACATAGAGAAACCACAATGACTTAAGCACATCAATTATAAAAACCATAGATAAATTCCATCACACAAAGACATCAAATTTCACCTAGGGAAACCTAAGAAAAAAAACCCTTGCATCGAATGGTTTCTTAGTCTTCATTTTGAAAATCTTAGGTTAGAATGAAGTTCACAGATCTATGGCCATTCAAAAATTGAGATATTATTTCTCCTTTACACGCACACCTCTTTTCTAACAAAACCCCATTTGAGAGTCAGGTTACAAGAAAATATAGGCAAATATGGGGGTAATGGGAATGCCAAGCATCCTTGGCATTTCATTTTTCATTCCCTAACTTTCTCTCCTATTTTTATTTTTATTTTTGTTTCTCTCTCTCTCTCTATTATAACCTTTATTAACTATTGAACTTCACTTGCAGGTACTGAGTCTTACAACCATTCACTTGCGTTTATATCCATTTCGGACGAATGTACCCATCTCATTATAGTTTTAACACCATGGCATATGATGATTCACATCGTTCCTCGATACTTGATTATCTTGGTTATGATTATGGAATCTATTTATTCCTCCACTTAACTCGACTACGAGTAGATTCTTTTTAAATATTTTAGTGAGCACATATAATACACAACAACCCTTTATATGGTGAGTGTTTACCTTGTAAACGTAATGTACTACCACTATAGTGTTATTGTACTTTTGTAACAGTGGGTGTTACACCTTAGATTCTCTAAAATGTACCTTATATTTTTCATGCGATATGACCACTTCGATGTGTTGTACTATGTTGTCATTGATGTCAAGTATTGTCATAGTAATATCATTTATGTATTGATTGTTGGATCATGTGGTCATGGATGTAATTGATGTCAAAGGGTTGATGTCATGAGGTCTCATAGTGATGTGTTGTCATTGATGTAAAGGTTTATCATTGTTGTATCATTGTATCATTTATTTCTTGTCATGGTTGATAGGAAGTACAAAATGGATGAACTCCAAAGTGGTCCCCTTATGGTGAAAGTCCTCATGGGAAGATGCTTTGTGAAGTCAAAATGGTTAAGTGGTTTGGTAGCCCTAGAAGTGTAGAGCTTGATTGAGGAATAATGTAATGAAGACCAATGAATTTGCAAGTGAGACTATTATAGATGGATAGAGCTCGTCATGTCGTTTCTGGTGATATGTGGTACGTCACATAACTCCTCATGGTTAGAGAGTTATGGCCATGTGAAGTTGAAGAACCCTCATGAGTTATCCAGAGGCCCCTAGAAGGTCAAAGAAGTGAAATTATTATAGAAGCTCCTAGAAGAAGTTGACCAATCAAAGTGGTTAGTCATGGGTTAAGTGGTTGCAACAAGAAGTGGAGAATTTATTATTTATGGAAAAGTGGTGGAAAAGTGGGTTAGCCCCAAAAGAAGGAAGTTGGTTAGGAGATAACCCCTAGAGGAAGCTACTTGGAGAAGTATAAATAAGAGAGCAAGGGTCTCTTATGAGGTGAATATTTTGAGCATACTGAAGATCTATTTTTGGTGAAAGGTTCATTGTAGGTACTCATGGACACATCAAAAGTTCTGCAAGTCTGAGGTAGCAAGGAAGTTTTACGGTGAAAGTTTTGGAGGTTCATAAAACCCTAGTTTTCTGAAGCTGTACACGGTCTGGAGTGGGTCAAGGCACGTACATATGCAGGCTGTAGAAGGCTAGGGCATGCACATTTGAAAAGGCCAAGAAAAGCTTTATTAGATGCTAGTGCTAGGTTCTCGTAGTCTGAAGCAAATTTCAGATCAACATTCTACAGATTTAGATCTATTGCAGAAGTTTGGGTATGGTTGCATGTTGTTTTTTATGCTTAGATTTACTCATGGTATGGTGAATGCTTGAAGCATTCTTTGTATGGTTGTTGTGAGATCTGGATATGGCATATGTTGGCTGGTTGTTTGAGTGAGAAACACTCTCATGTATGGTACAATTTTGATATGGTTCCTATAGCTCACACCCTTGAGATACTTGTATTTGGTTGAGGGATATGTGTGATGATGTATATATGGCACAAGTTGGTTGCAGTGACTGGTTGGCTACAGTGACAGGTTACTAGTTGATGTGATAGAGGCAAAAAAGCTTCATATGTGCAGAAGAATGGATGCCCTAGTATTCTGAAGGTGTATGCAGGATGACAAAGGGAAGGACATGAACATACATGTGCTGCAATATAGGAAGGTCACGTACATACACATGTTGCAGTATAAACAAGTCACGCACCTATTGGAAGATTGGTTTTTTTCTATAAGCAGGGTCTTGTACTTGGGGATTGAATTCCTCACATTTCAGTTGGCGTTGAAATATGTAAGCTAAGTCTTGTACTTAGAGTTGGTACTCTATTGGAGTTTTTGCTATTTTCAGTTTTTGCTAATAAATCTTAGAGATTGTAGTCTTCTGTAACACATAATACAAAATGTTTACGCTTATATCTGGTGTTCTTGGTGCTTATTATGATGATGGTTTATAGTTATTTGTTATTGATAAATGTTGTTGATACATGCTACAAATGAATAATATATTTGAAGATGTTGCTAACTAAAGTTTTGAAAGAAGTGTAAAAATAGCCCTACATTGATTCACCCCCCCCTCTCAGTGTGGTCGGTGTGTCCAACATGATGAGCCAAAAGTGTGATGATTTCTTTGTATGTGGCCATGATGGGATGACTTATGTACAAGTGTTGGTTAGTGGGTTTCCCATATCCCCTTAGGTAGAGGTGGTAATTTCCTCAATGTCAGGCATTTATGTCCTGGATATGTATTCGGGCATTTTGAGGTGGATCTACTGGGATACATGATTTATGGGGACCCTAACTATTCACTTATATGTAAAAAGTGATTGCACTTTGTAAGGGTTGTCACACCCATGGTTTATCACACCTATTTTACCCCTACATGGACCCTCTCTTTATTATGTATGTACCACACTTTGGTCATGGGCCCTCAAAGATGATTCTGCATATGATCGCTCAATTTCACGTCTCCTAAGGCATTAAAACAATTCTTGAGGAAGTACAAACATTCTAAGGCATTGGTCACACTCTAAAAGGAAAATTTGGGCTTATTTTTCACACATGGACATTCTCTACACATGCAACATGGGAGATCCTAGAACATTCCTCTTCTTTCATCACTATTGGAGATGTCTTTAAGATAATTTAAGGGTTGACCCATTCTTTTGATGTCATTCTTGTTGTTGGGAGTTTTGTGACCCATTTTGTGACTTGGAGGGTCAAGACCATGCTTCACGGAGGTGCCTTGACCTTAGATATGGACATGCTCATGATTTGGAGACATATTTCAAGGATTTATGGAAATTATTTGAGCATTACTTGATCACATTTTGTGGAGGCCGTCCCCTTTTAAGGTCATTCTCCATACTTTCATGAGAATGTTCCACTTGGAGGAGAGGAACATTGGAGCATTGCTTTCTTGGGAGGCTACCTCACCTTGTTTTGAGGTCTCCATATCACCCTTTTCTTGGAACATTGTGCTTGGAGAGAAAATCAACCCCATTTTTTTGTGGGATCCCGATCTTTTATGAGGGTTTCTAGCATGCAAAGCATATTTTCATTGTGTTTTGACTTAGTCTCCAAGTTATGTGGATGACAAGTCTCTTTTATTTTATTTCCTTAACCTAGATTTAGGAATAAACAATGAGAATGATTTATGAGCCTCATCTATAAATAAAGGCCCTCCTCTCATTCCAAATTGTTGTGAATTGTTGGAGATCATTTCAAGCCATTAATAGAAGATATTTTACTTGGTGTTTTGGCGTCAATTTTTAGAGCTCTATATTTCTTGGTTATTCTTCTTGGTATTTCAAAGACTATTGTGAATATACAAGTTTCTACTAAATATAGTTATATCTATCCATTGAAGAGTTTCACAACTACTTGCAAGGAGGACGTCTATGGTTTGTATCTCTTCCATCTTCCTTAAAATGATTTGGTAATGATTATCTCTTGTCTTGATCAATTTTATACTCCTTGGCAAGGGTTTTAAGTATTCTTTCCAAACTTTTGTTGATCTTGTTAATGAAGGTTATTCCCTTGAGGAAACCCTTCTTGTAGGGCCTTTGTTTTCATGGTTTTTCTTGATTAGACAAAGGACTACTAGCCTTGAGGAACTAGTCTCCTTATCTAATCCATAAACATTGAATAACAAATTCTTAGAGGGACATACTTCTTGACCCCATAAGCCCTAAGTGGAGATGAGGTGTAACATCCAGTTCCACTGATCACATTTTCATAACATTGTTTATTCTTTGAGGACACTTGCATGCAAGTGATCTGGTTAAACATGGTACATTATGATTATCTATTTTGGTTTATGAGGTTATGCTATGATTGAGTATTGAAATTTGATATGTTATTTATATTGATGTATAACATTGACAAGTATTATGATGAGGTTTCATGAGTGTGCAGGAAACATGGCATGATGAGGATGTCGATGGCATCGAAATACCTCCTTGGACTCTGGATTGAGTCAAGGAGTGGACTATTGACTTTTATTATGAGTACTTGTTTTATGACACATGCATTATGATGATGATTTCAATTATGGATTTCATGTATACGAGTTATTAATATTTTCTTTGTCAGTGGATGTAGGCATGGTGATGCTTGCTAATCTGACTCACATATGGAGTAAAGGGGTCATACAAAGATATCAAATAGATGAGGGAGAGGTGTGGTGGAATCCCTGTCACAGCCTACTAGCACTTCCGTCGTGACTTGAACTAAAGGTTAATGATTACCTTGTTCCTGAGAGGTTCACGATGTCGTGAGGGCGGACTGAGACAATCGCTCATGAGGATTTCTAAGGGGCGTGCAATAAGGTTGATTCCTTATTCCCCAGTAAGCCCTTAGTCTCTCATAAGGTTGATAAGTGGAGTATTGACTCCAAATGTCAGACAACTTCCAAACTAAGTCATTGGCGAGTGGAACCCTTGGAGAACGGAGATGCGTCTTCAAGGGCACATCACATGAATACATTAGTGAGTTAATACAAATATAGAATAAAACAATTACTTAGAACTGATAGAAAAGAGAATATGAATTTATATAAGTTTATATTCATTCAGAAAGAGAACATGATAAAAACCTAGGTCTAATTTTTTATTCCTAAACAAATTATAGAAAAGGGTAAAGGGAATTTTAGACTAATAAAAATAGAAAAGGGAGAATAAGAATAAAATTATGACATGTGCACAATGTGTGGAAGAAACTAATAAAAAAATAAAAATTTAAAAGAAATCATTTCATGAGAGAATGTGTAGTCAACATGGAGTTAGAATCCTAAGTCAATCTAGACTCTAAAGCCTAACTAGAAGAAGAGTCCTAATCAAACTCTAATTTGACTATTAAGATTTCTATGGTGATTGTTTTCAGAGTTGATAATATAATACACAATATTAACGATTGATTGTCGACGTTTTGGATCCAAATCAAGATCCATCTTCAGGACGCAAAGACAAGGAGAAGATATGAAAAGAGCAACAATAAATATCATCTTGTTAGGAAATGGAGAAAACTAAGAGGTCAACTTAAAATCCTAGAATTAGTAAGTTAATAAAATATTTTAGTAAAATTAATAGGTAGGAAGCCCTAAAAATAAAGTACGATGTAATAATATTAGAGCTTGGCCTTAACCTTCACGTTAGTGATAAGTTTAAAAATATTAGTTAGACTAATACTTTATTGCTAGCATTAAAAAGTAGGGTTAATTTTTTTTACTAGCATTAGTGTCAGCCCTCAATTTTAGGGTTTAGACTTAGTACCACTTTTATTAGAGTTTTTGCTAAATTCCTTTATTAATAACCTTTATTTTATTAATTATAATACTAATAATACTAACTTTAGTATTTCTAAGATTTAATACTTCATTAATAGTACTAATTTTAATAATATTATTGATAATACTAGGGATTTTTCTTAGTACTAAATTTAATAAATCTAGGGTTTATATTTCCTTAATACTTTATTTTTAGGACTTTCTACCACCATTTTTAGTGTTTGTGCTAAACACCATTATTAATAATCTTTATATTATAATACTAATAATACTAACATAAATATAGGTTTTAATACTTTATTAATAATACTAATTTAATAATATTATTAATAATTCTAGGGTTGTTTCTCAGTACTAAACTTAATAAATCTAGAGCTTTTGTTTCCTTAGTACTTTATTTTTAGGGTTTCTTACCTAATACTATTACTAAAATATTTTATTAAATTACTAATTCTAGGATTTTAAGTCGATCTCTTAGTTTTTTTCATTTCCTAACAAGATGATAATTATTGTTGCTCTTCTCATCTTTTCTCCTTGGCTTTGCGTCCTGAAGATGGATCCTGATTTGGATCTGAAATGTCGATAAACAATCATTAATATTATGGATTATGTTATAGCAAGATTTGTCTCACCCTAGGAAACTTGCTCATAATGCCTTTTCCATTTCCCTATGCAGACTTGAAGTCCCTTTTTGTAGTTCCCATAGCTAAAAATTGTATTTTTCCACATATATGTTCCCTAACAACTATACAACATGCGTATACGCAGGTTGCACCATTACAGCCTGCGTACATCAGGTTTTTTGCTCAAAATTAAAAAATGGTGTCGGGTTTTCATGTAACGTTAGGAGATCCATGATCCTTGACCTTCCATATACTAGAAACCTTTCGACTCGACCCTTCAGTTCTATATGAAGGCTATAAATGGGCCATATCCAAGCCGTGGAGAAGAGGAGAAGAATTCAACTTTGAGATAAAAGTTACTTGGAGAAATTATTCTCTTCATATTGACTATGCATCCCTTTGTCCTTTTAAGTCTGAAATCATTGTTTAGCCCCCAAGCTCTTCCCTATTTGATGGAGAACTTCATTGTCTCTCTTATATGAGCTTGTCTTTAGTGGAGGATTGAAGTGGTGGAGGCCTAGCTAGAAGGGACTTAGTTTCTCGGTTCCGAACATGCTAACACAGAAGTTTGTCATTCATACACTTTTGTTGATTACATCTTAATAGAAATACTCTTTTCTCGTCCAATTAATGTCTCACAAATATTTGAATTGTTATTCCATGGGCATATTTGTTATGAATATTGATGGATTATGCTATTATATGTGCTAATTTATATATTATCACCATATTCTTGCGTATCTTGGTTGTTGAGGACAAGTTGCAGGTGTATAGCTTTGAGTCAAGTGCTCAACGATGGACTTCATTGAACATATAGACGAGGTAGGATCTTTATCTTGTCTTGTTAGCATATTTGTTTATATAACATACTTGAGATTAGAGTTGATTTCTGCAATCATTTCCGTCTGCTGTGGTTTACCCCATGCCATAGAGTGATTTTACTCATAACATAATTGGTGACCATATTGGGGATTGAATCTTATTTTTGGGGTTTGGAGTATTTTTCTCTTTTGATTGCTCTCGGTTATCTTGAGTTTCTTGTCGTCTGATTGCTTGATGGGATCTTTTCATTTTGAGTCTGAGTTTCTTGGCCTTATCCTTAAACTAACAGTGTTTTAATACATATACACATGTTTTCCCTTGACAGACACGTACATACACACGCTGTCGTTCTATAGGGAGCGTACATGCACAATTTTCTCCTAAACAGTGGCACGCATCATCCTTTTTTGCTTGATTGTAGAGTTTGATGTTTGCTGGGTAAGTGTATATGGTTGCTGAGTCTTCTTAGGTCTCTATCATAACTGTTAAATGCCTTCAGAGTGATAAGTTGGTTGAATTTTCGGGCGATTTTTCTTTCCCATCATCCTTTTCATTGGTTGTCCTTGCATCTTGGGCCGGGTGTTTGCTTCTTGATATTATACTTGGTTTGTCTCTGTTTTCATACAGTAGGTTCTTTATATCAAGTTGTTGTTCAACCCTTTCATTTTTATTCTTTTATATTGAAAAACAAAAAATATACATTTTTCATTGTTGGCATTTGATCTTTTGGATTCTTATCGTTGATCTTAGTACATGTATGGAAAGATTGCATCTTATTTGAAATTGCAGAATTGAATTGAAAGTTTCAATTTGAAAAGTTGATCATTTATTGAGAATCGAAGTTAGGACTTTGCATTATATTCATATTCATTTATTTTACTTGCCGAGTCATAACATCATTAGTTTCACGACCGCACCTTTTGAGTAAACAAAGCCACTAAAATTAATGTTGATAAATTTAAAATTGATTAGAAACGATTTTATTTTTCAGGGTGCACAAACTATCTTAAGGTTTAGAGCCTTGGGATAGGATTTTGTGAGTAAAATTCTCCAAGGCTATTAAACTCAACATATGTGTCTGACTAAGGGAGTGGTGAAATCCATTGTATAATTGGTGA
>ML785238.1:574379-585000 GCA_009831015.1 Picea engelmannii
CCACACATATCCACTTTATTTTCTTGTAATGAAGAAGATCCAAATAAGGTTTGGATGAAACTTTGAAAACTGTGTGGCCGTTTCCGGAAAAAACACTGAAATTTTGTTGATTTTAAAATGATCATAACTTCACTTTCAGGAATCCGTTTAAGATGATTTGTTTTTTGAAATTAGATATTTTCTAGAGAGGAATTCAAATATCCAATTTTTTTCTGCAAATTGTGCTCAGAAAATATCAGAATTGAGTCTGATGTGCGCGGCTCCCTTTTTGTCTCTTGAGATGCATGCATTGCGCATGGAAAAGTGTCTGCATGTGACCCCTGAGATGCATGCCATATATCTTGCACATGAAATTTAGAAAACAAATCTGAAATGGATTAGACATCATCTTCAATTAATGGAATACAAATTTGTGCAAAAACTTTTGTATAAGACTCTTCATAATAAGAAGCTTGATCTTCTGATGGCTTCTCTTCTGGCTCTATCTATTCAACCTCCTGCATGAAATCTTCACAATCTTCTTTATTTCTGAATAGAACCTCCAATCTGGTCCATAATTCATTTGGAGTTGATTCTTGTGATTCTTCATATACTTGATGAAAAAGTTTCTGGAGAAATAGACAAGAAGATAAATCCTATGGCCATATCTTGTCTATTGAGAAAGTCATTTTTCTCATCAGCGGAATCAGGCTCTACTTCCATTGCCATGGTTATTTGGTATAAGCCTCTACTTCTGAGAAGAAGTAGAATCTTTGGCTTCCACTCCAAATAGTTATGAGGCGTGAGAAGTATTATCGGTGAGTAAAACATATATTCCATCTTTTTTACGTTCTTCAATTCTTCAGTACCTGCAAAACAATTTGGTGTAGCTTTTGTTTAGCATTTCATCGGCTCTATTGTAAATGTGTTGAACCTGCACATAATAGATATATCTAGAAAATACCACACACATTTGCAGAGAGAAATTGAGAAAGAATAAACAAGAGAGAAAGAATGGAAGAATTCTCATTAACCGTATTCCACACTCAAAGAGTGAATAATTTACAATAGATATCGGATACATGAGTAACTAATGCACCATAGTGGTGGTCTAAAGTGATATGGACACACACCAATAGTTACAGGAGTGAACTACCACCTATTCTTGTCTCTCAGGTAGTTACGGGAGTGAACTGCCACCTAGTTGAGTTAACTAGTCAACTAGTCTTTAGTTAACTGACTGAACATATAGTAGTGAGGAGTTAACTTAGGAAATCAAGGGTAATGCGTCAGTCTAGTGATGATCCCAAGGCAAGTGCACATTAGCTGGTGATGATCCCAAGGAAAGTGCAAATTAGCTGGTGATGATCCCAATGTTGCATGGTGACAAAACCAATGCAGCATCTAAACTCAACTCAACTAATCAAATTGAAGTGTCAACTGAAAGAGAATATTCTCCCAGGAGGAATATTCTTCCTAAAATATAGGAGACTGAATAATGAATAATAAACAAGGAAAAACCTTAGGAAAAGTAAATCCTAGGTGTGTGTGAAGTAACTCCAACATCCATTACTCCACTTCTGGGAATTATAATGTATTTCAGCCATCACAGATACTCCTCTAACCTCACACATTAGGGGGCATCTGTTATAGCAAGATTTGCCTCACCCCATGCAACTTGCTCAGAAGGCCTTTTCCATTTCCCTATGCAGACTTGAAGTCCCTTTTTGTAGTTCCCAGAGCTAAAAAATTGTATTTTTCCACATATACGTTCCCTAACAACTATATAACATGCATATACACAGGTTGCACCATTACAACCCGCGTACATCGGTTTTGTGCCCAAAATTAAAAAAATGGTGTCGGGTTTCCATGTCATGTCACAAGATCCATGATCCTTGACCTTCCATATACTAGAAACATTCGGACTCATCCCTTCAATTCCATTTGAAGGTTATAAATGGGCCATATCTAAGCTGTGGAGAAGAGGAGAAAAATTCAACTTTGAGAGCAAAGTTACTCTGGAGAAATTATTCACTTCATATTGAGTCTGCATCCCTTTGTCCTTTTAAGTTTGAACACATTGTTCAGCCCCCAATATCTTCCCTATTTGACGGAGAACCTCATTGTCTCTCTTATATGAGCTTGCCTTTTGTGGAGGATTGAAGTGGTGGAGGCCCAGCTAGAAGGGCCTTATTTTCTCGGTTCCAAACGTGTTGACACAGAAGTTTGTCATTCATACACTTTTGTTGATTACATTTTAATAGAAATACTATTTTCTCATCCAATTAATGTCTCACAAATATTTGAATTGTTATTCCATGGGCGTATTTATTATGAATATTGATGGATTATTCTATTATATGTGCTAACTTTATATATTATCACCATATGCTTTCATATCTTGGTTGTTGAGGACAAGTTGCATGTGTATAACTTTGACTCAAGTGCTCAACGCGACTTCATCGAATGTATAGACGAGGTAGGCTCTTTATCTTGTCTTGTTAGCATATTTGTTTATATAGCATACTTGATATTAGAGTTGATTTCTACAATCATTTTCGTCTGTTGTGGTTTACTCCATGCTATAGACTAATTTTCTTCGTAGTAGATTATCCAACAAACTCCAATTGTAAATTAGTTTGGAGACACAATAAAAGAGAAATTGGAGAATTAAGAGACAACTAGGAGAAAATCTAGGAACTAATTGGGGATGTGAGGGAAAATGCATAATTATTTAAATTAATAAGGATTAAACATATGCAACTTGAGGAAAGTGTGACATGTGTTGGGGGTGAATAATATCTAATATATTTATTAAAAATTAGCTAATTGTGCATGAGATGAATGTGTCAAGGTAAATTTTCTTATAAAAAGAATGGTGAGGAAGAGGGAAGACACCCTATTGCTAGATGAATGAAATGTTGATGAAATTTATATTGACTAAGTTTACTTGTGTGAGTTGGGCTACAAGCTTTGTGCAAAAGGTGGAAGCCTCTCCTTGAGAGGGTAAAGCTTGGGCTAGAGTTTGGATCTGGATTCCTGTGTGTGGCCACTTTGCATCTTGGGAGGATAAGGGGGAAGAAGAGTACACCTAACATTGGCTGGGAGGTACTTACCAAACATGGGTACTCTAGTTAGAACCTTTGTTCCATTCGGTGCCCATGAAAATATTCTTTCGTAGGACCAAGAGTCCCTTATAACTAATATGACTTTGCATTCAAACCCCATTTCTTACTCATCATCATGCTGACCTGTACCTATGGGACTCCCACGAGTCTTGTTTAAGCTCTTTTCTGACTCTCTCAAAAAGCAAAAAGATTGTCAAGTGAACTTGTCTCTTTCACACTCGTAAATTGGATTTGAAAAGACATCTATTTGGTGTAAGTTTAACCCTTTTTTGGACCAAGTAGACTAATTTCGAAAAATGAATAATCTAGTCACTAGTGGCTAGAAGAGTTCTCCTGGGTATTGTTTTATACTTTTTTGGGCCTATGGGACTACATTTATGAAAAATGACATTCTTTGGAGTTAATTTGTAATTGCATTTTGTTCTCTTGCTTGCAGTATTGAGCCTATTGTCGGTTCTCATTTTTGAATTATAATCCTATCACCTCAACAATTTGCATCATCAACTTGACACCCTATACCCCAAGAGGAAACATTCCCTCGAGTGTCCATATCCTGCATGCACCTCCTTGCATTGAGCATAGGTATGTTCCACTGTTGGAACTAGTTTCTTACTCGCGACACTCGTTTCCTCCTCTGTATCATAGCATTCATTTGACTATGAAAAACAAAAGTCGGGTGGGAAAATAATATTATCTCATGTTGGTAGTAGTCATGTCGCCTTTGAATAGAGAACAAACTTTTGAGTCCACTTATCATCCAAAGTTTGGGTTTAACATGACCTTAGGAAGCCGAGCTCGTTACTTAGAGTTTACTCCTCCGACTAGTTACTCTTTCAATCCCTATGGATAGTTTGATTGGTGCCTTTTTCATCACAAAGTTTCATCATTAATTCTATGCTGCCGAAGGCATCCATATGTCTCATGCTCTTGTTCAAAGGATGTCTATCAGCCCGTGTCGACCATTTCTTAGAACTCTTGACTTTGCATGTCATCCATACCCTCAATGTGTCTCAGAATTACATGAAGTTGTAGTCCTACCGTTCACCCTAGTCCTACTTTCCTTATGGGTAGGTAACCTTGAATGCAACAGTCGACATCTCCTCATTGGTGACTGACTGGGGGATTTACCTTGTTTTTTACGACAATAAATATATTCACACATTGGGATTCGTCAAGTGTCTTGGATTCCATTAGCTTTATTGGTGGTTCCCTTGCCTTTGTCGACAGTTTTCCTTATCCCCTGCTATTCACAGGGTCTTTTTCGTGCACTGCTTGCATCCAGTGCATGTGAAAGATGCATAGGGTCATTGGTTCGTGAACATGCTCTTCGTCCGAGTTCCTCCAAATCATCAAGATACTGCTTTGTACCTCGTGCTGACTGCTGAGAGATTCCTTAATGCTCTCCTTTCAACGAATATCCTTCCATCAACTTCAACCCATCTATTCTCGAAACGAGGTCTAGATTCCTATAAGTACCGAGAGGCTTGCAATCATCAGTGCCAAGTTCTCTCGCCATCGACAGTTGGGAATACATCAATGTCTCTTGATCGATGGATTATTCAAGTGTTCGACCTCAACACCTTTATTCACACTTGTAAGAATATACTCGGTGCCTTGATACCTACTTTCATTACCGGTAGGCTGTCTCATGTTTGTTAACGATATACCTTAATGAATGGTAATCAAACGAAGTCTCATTGTGTTTGACCTCAACTCCTTTATTCACATGATGTAGACTTTCACCTTTGGCGGATCGTGTATAAGACTTGAAGACATCAGTTCATAGTCACAGCTTTCCTGAGTTGTTGCTATCATTCATTGGACCAATACCTATATGACTTCAATGATCATGGGAGATCAGATTGTACTCCATTGTATACATATATCTTCATATTGATTTTGATATTGGTTTTCACTGGGCCTTGTTCGTGACTATGACAACCTATGGCATGTATCTACTTTTGCATTGCCTATTCATGGCTATGAACAATTGTTTGGTATATTTCCACATGGATCTGCAATGTAATTCAAATTGGAATCCATGTGTACAAAGTCATTAGGAAATGTAATATTCTTATGAGCAATTAGTTCGTCCAACTAGGTCTCCATTACTCCACTTCTGGGAATTATAATGTATTTTGGCCATCACAGATACTCCTACGACCTCACACATTGGGTGGCATCTGTTATAGCAAGATTTTCCTCACCCCATGCAACTTGCTTAGAAGGCCTTTTCCATTTCCCTATGCAGACTTGAAGTCCCTTTTTGCAATTCCCAGAGCTAAAAATTGTATTTTTCCACATATACGTGCCCTAACAACTATATAGAATGTGTATACACGGGTTACACCATTACAACCCACGTACATCGGGTTTTGTGCCCAAAATTAAAAAAATGGTGTCGGGTTTCCATGTCACATCACAAGATCCATGATCCTTGACCTTCCATATACTGGAAACGTTCTGACTCGGTCCTTCAGTTCCATTTGAAGGCTATAAGTGGGCCATATCTAAGCTGTGGAGAAGAGGAGAAGAATTCAACTTTGAGAACAAAGTTACTCTAGAGAAATTATTCACTTCATATTGAGTCTACATCCCTTTGTCCTTTTAAGTCCAAACACATTGTTCAACCCCCAAGATCTTCCCTATTTGATGGAGAACCTCATTGTCTCTCTTATATGAGCTTGCCTTTGGTGGAGGATTGAAGTGGTGGAGGCCCAGCTAGAAGGGACTTAGTTTCTCGGTTCCAAACGTGTCGACATAGAAGTTTGTCATTCATACACTTCTGTTGATTACATTTTAATAGAAATACTCTTTTCTCATTCAGTTAATGTCTCACAAATATTTGAATTGTTATTCCATGGGCGTATTTGTTATGAATATTGATGGATTATGCTATTATATGTGCTAACTTTATATATTATCACCATATGCTTGCATATCTTGGTTGTTGAGGACAAGTTGCATGTGTATAACTTTGAGTCAAGTGCTCAACAATGGACTTCATCTAACGTCTAGACGAGGTAGGCTCTTTATCTTGTCTTGTTAGCATATTTGTTTATATAGCATACTTGATATTAGAGTTGATTTCTGCAGTCATTTCCGTTTGTTGTGGTTTACTCCATGCCATTGAGTGATTTTCCTCGTAACAAATTATCCAACAAACTCCAATTGTAAATTAGTTTGGAGACACAATAAAAGAGAATTTGGGGAACTAAGAGACAACTAGGAGAAAATCTAGGAACTAATTGGGGATGTGAGGGAAAATGCATAATTATTTAAATTAATAAAGATTAAACATGTGCAACTTGAGGAAAGTGTGACATGTGTTGGGGTGAATAATCTCTTAAAAATTAGCTAATTGTGCATGAGATGACACGTGTCAAGGTGAATTTTCTTATAAAAAGAATGTTGAGGAAGAGGGAAGACACCCTATTGCTAGATGAATGAAATGTTGATGAAATTTCTATTGACTAAGTTTACGTGTGTGAGTTGGGCTACAAGATTTGTGCAAAAGGTGGAAACCTCTCATTGCGAGGGTAAAGCTTGGGCTAGAGTTTGGATCTGGATTCCCGTGTGTGCCCACTTTGTGGCTCATGGGGCTAAGGGGGGAGAAGAGTACCCCTAGCATTGGCTGGGAGGTACCATTGAAGTCATTGGATTAACATGCGAGAAAGGACAGGCGAGAAAGGACGTTGCACAAATCCTTCAAGTTGAATATCTACGCCAAGCATCAACAAACGACTGGTTACGATATTTTATTATTCGATAGAGTTCATGTGTACAATTATTAAATCCGATTGGAGGATAAAAATTTTAATCTCGTATTAGGGATATATGTGAAACTATTGCTGATTATTAAGTTAACATTTTGAATTTCATTCCAGAATTACAAAAGGAATTAGATTAGTTTTGAAATACAAAAAAAAGTTATACAAAATTATGATTTTAACTGTCATAGTATTGGAGGACTTGAATAAATATATATATTACCACTTTCTCAGAAGAAATCAATCCCTAGATATGTATATACTCTAAATTGATAATATCATCGAGTATTGCTTATCCACAAATTGATCTTTGTATTCTCCAATGATCTTGTAAATCATATATATATATAATAATAATAATAATAATAATAATCTATTTTTAAGGTCACGACCAAGCCACACCAAATTGGTGTATGAGACCCCCTTGTTTGTGGGACAAGGGACCCCCCTCCACCCAACGATTTGGCTAGTAAAGTCTACGGAGGTATACATACGCTACCCCCTTCTGGATTTGAACTTATAACCTCTTAAGAGAAAACACATGTTCTTAACTATTGGATATACACGGTGAATTATTATTACTAAATGAAAATGCTCATTGATAATTTAAACTTATGAATTTTCAAGATTTATTACTTAAACTTTATCTTACTTGAATAAGATTTGCAAGATTAACTCTTTTCTTGGGGAAACCCAAGTTGAATGCAAGACCCATTCATAGGGGGTGACACGTTGTGCAATGAGACTCGACCTATGGGCTTGTGCGTGAGCTTGTTCTCGACATTTGGACTTGAGTGCTCTTTGAGAATGAGTTCGATATAACTTGAGATTTGGAGTGAAACTTAAAGTTGGAAGGATGGTTTTAAAATTCAAAATATTTTAAGATCATTGTTTACATGCATGTTTCCACCTGTCATGTCAACATTTATGGAATAGAGTCTTTAACCCACCTTTTCCCCAAAGCTAAATAAAAACCTTTAACTTAATTAGACAACACCTATTTATAAAGCTTAGTGGTTTAGGTTGGTTGGCTCTAATCATACTTCAAATTTTATTTATTTAAAATATATTTTCAATATGACCATTACTGATTTGTGACCGTGGTAATTTTAATTTGACTATTTGTATTAGGTTTTGAGAAAACCAAAGAGCTATATTGAATTCGTACCTCAAATGTAAGCTTGGTGCAATTCCAATGTTTATATTCTCACATCAACATTCCACCATGCTAGACTTTTATTTTTTTTAATTGATGTCCATTATTTTAACAATTATAAATCTTTAGTTTAGGTATCCCTTTATTTAAAAAATAAAAATACAATGAAAATTAAGCATCGAGTCTAATGATTTTTTTAGCATTTTACATAGTTAAAGTTTATCATAGAACCCAAGTCTATAGGGAAAATTCCCTTAATTGATTTAAGGGAATTTACAATGATCATTTTTATTTTTATGTTTGTAACACCCTGTTTCCCCCAGCTTGTAAATATAACTGGACTGGCCAAGAACTATGGCAAACTCATAAATGTGAATATGTGATGTAAATGGACCTTGAGGAAGAGGTCAATGAATGTGAATAAAATTTTGAATTCATTGTAGGACTGCTGAGAGGGGATGTGCAGAAAAAGAGACCACGATGGCGGTGGAGGGCACCTGGAAAGGTGGCGTTAACTTACACCGATAATTAATACCGTATTTGGACTCCACTGGCTCGGAGAACCAAAAGCGGCTCGCTGGCCCTGAATTTAATGCCTTGCAGGCTGGCAGGTTGATGGCTTAATGAGGGATGGGGAGGTGAACCGCCTATCCGTAGAGCCGTCAGGCCTGATCAGCACGAGGGTAATCGCGCCACACACAACCTCGAAAGAGGATAAGGCGTGGGGAAGAAGCGATTGGAGGGGGAAGATGCGAGGGGAACTCTGGCATTACGCAGAGTGAGTGATAGTAGAGAGGAAGGATTGCAACCTTCTCTCCTGGTCACTAGAAGACAAAGAGACACAGTCTCACAACATCGTGGTCTCAGCTCGAGGGTGGCTAGTGGTAAATCCGCTGGGAGTCGCTACGCATACGGTTGGGTGGAAACGGGCACCCCTCTTAGCAGTCACACCCACTTCTGATGTTATTTCTGATAAGTGTTTTTCATATTGCATCTTGAAATTCATATGCTGACATATATGCTCATAAACTGTGAAATTGTGAACGATTACAGTATAAGAATGTCTGTGTAGTGTTTTAATAAGAAATGTTAGATATATTCTTATAACAGAAAGACCACGCATGGCTTATGTTGATAAATGAATTTAATTATGCATGAGTTGAACCAAGTTAGACTCCCAGTCCATCCTTGGGAGTTTGTTTCCCTTTGTCTGTCTCCAGGAAAGCCCCAGAATAGATCTCTACGCAAAGATTCCCTCCTTGGAAAGGTTTACCAGGAACTTGGAAAAAGGACTTGAATGTGAAAGTCTTAATAACCCTGTATGAGGAGGAATGACCCTCTTAAAATTTCGAAGTAGCAGCGTAGGGATAAGTAACGAATCGACGGATGAGATCCTGTCGGAAGACCCATGGTCATTCACGACCGTCAGATTGACGAAATTAACAAGGGTGTTACATACCTTGCCCCTTTTTCTCTCTATCTTCGTGAATATCGATGAAATCGGGATCGTAGACACCCCCCCCCCCCACCCAAGGTCCATGAGAACATTTGGACCGTTGATCTTTCCACATCCATGAAGTAGTGGAAGAATGTGCGAGGTGGGCCAGATCTGAGCCATCAGATCTTGAGAAGATACCCGTCAGCCGTCAGATCTAACAGAAGTTGCACGAGGGTTAAGCTCGTGAACAAAAGGAAAAATCCCGAAAGGAGGGTTGGCTCATCGGGGTTTCACGTATCGGGAAATCAGAAGTCTCGATGACATGAGATCGGCAATTTCCATGGGAAATTACCCTGAAACGATCTGGGCCGTCCATCTAAGAGAGGATGCGTGTCACGCAATCATCCATTCCGGAGATCCGGGCACTAGACATCAGGATATCGGCATTCAAAAAATTGGAGTTCCTGAGGTCGTGAAAGTCGGGACATCAAAAGTCTCGAAAACGCGAGGAGCGATCTGAACCGTCCATTCACTTGGGACGCCTGTCAAAGAGCTGAAGGGAGTCGGAGTCTGACATTTCGTGAGTCCTAGGGATGAGGCGTCCAGGACATCAGAAGTCGCGAAATCCCAAGAGTTAACCAGGACCGTCCATCAGAGGAGGACACGCGGCAGCAATCGGAGCCATCGGGGAAAGTCCCGACAGGAAGTCATCTATCGACATTTTGGTCATCGGGATATCGGGAATCTTGGTGACAAGAGGTTTGGGCATTTCGGAATCGCGAAGTCTGAAACCCCGACAAGGAGGAAGGGGCCATCGTGGGGCCAACTGTCAGCCTATCGGAGAATTGGGATTCGAGGGATCGACAATCCCGTGGGAAAATGTTTTTCAGCATTTGAAACCCCGAAGCCCCGATAGGTGGTATGACTGCGGTCATACAGAGGGAGGTCGTATGGACCCAAAAGGTATAGCCCAGGGGACTAGCGGAAGCTGACGTCATATCGGGATATCGGGGATTCCGAGGACAAAATGTTTATGCATTTCGACATTGCGATGTTCAAAACCCCGATGGGAGACAAGGCTGTGGTCTTGTGAGATAGTGGTCATGTGGGCCAGGAGTTTAGCCTGGAGGGCTAACGGGAGTTGGAG
>ML785238.1:634399-647309 GCA_009831015.1 Picea engelmannii
CCTAACTTTAGGACAACAATTAGACTCAGGTCGCCTTGAATTGATGGAACAAACCCTGCCAGATTTCATTACTTATTACTCTCTCTAACATTATTAAAGCATTCCTTAACCTCATAACAAAATGCAACCCTGTGTTAACCTTGCATTATGTAAGCACTTCTGAAATTACTGAGGTAGCGACCCCAAGAACCGGAGTCGAAATGTTCAAATCTGGTTTAGTTTTCGAGTTCCTTCTCTTCAATTAAAGTTGCGTAGCCATTCTTGTAGCATGTATTCTTGTCAGAGTGAAGGGTGAATTCGTGCCTGCGTGTGATGACAGATGTATTCCTATCTCTGCGTTTTTCTTTTTCTTTCATTTATATTTTTATTTTAACTCTGAGTTCATAACCTTGCGTTTTCGATTTATAACTCTGCGATTGATGTACACTGGTGTTTTCCCTCTTTTCAAAACCGCCCGTCGTGTTGGGTTGGGTGACTTGCCATAGATGGTGGTTACAACGTTGCTAGATTCTCGTGTTGCAAGTGAATCGGGAGGCGTGGCCTTGATTTTTCCCTTTGACATCCATGAGCTACCTCCCCTTACCTTTGCTGACAACATGGTAATCCCTCCTGGAATTTCTGCAGCGAATTTGCTGTTTTATTGATTAATTATCTTCCTTTTCCTTGCAGTGTTTTTTTTTTAATTTCATACCAAAGGAGGAAAGAATAGATAGTTGCGTCCTCTCAGTAAGCGATTAAGGTCGATAGAGTAAGGAAGCGATTAAAATTTGGGTCGTGAATGGTTGACTTCTAGAGGTGTACGTATCTGTTCCTGGATCTTACATTCATTTTAATTCCAACCTATCCTGTTATTCTGTGGGGTTTGCAAAACGAATCTCGATCCCCACATGTACCTTTTGGTGATCGCTGTTGAGTTGCGTGACAAAATCTTTACTTTGTACGATCCAGGATTCCTTTGTCAATTTTCTGAACTGTATCAAGGAGAGTTTTATGGGAGAAGTTAATTTTTATCAATTCTGAATACCATGGCATTTTAGTCCTGAACTCCCTTACCCCTGGAAGGTTGATTAACCCATGCCTTTGCCGAGTTGGTTTTTAAATCTGTGCGTACCATGAAGTTAGTTGTTAATTTTGATGTTCCATTCTTCTTAATTCAAGAACGTTTGGTATTGCCTGAAATTATTTGACTGATGTTGGAACCTTGAATTCCGTCGTTATGATTAGGTTATGGTGAATTCTTACTGGATTGGATTTTGATTTCTTAGAGTTTTATAGTAGGAACTTATAGTAGTTTTGACTCCATTGCTCGTCCCCTTTCTTTTTCTCTTTGACTTCTCAAGCCCATAACAGATAATGTGCTTCTTCCTCAAATCCTTTATATGGATATGAAGGTGGAGTGAGGCCCTTAGCGTGCTTTTATATGATCCTCGATTATTTCAAAAATTGGAATAGTAGTTAGTAATTAAAGCTTCTTTTATTTTGAGGAGACTTTAGTTTTCCTTAATTCTCCTTGGATATATATTTAGAATTAAAGTTCCATCATGGTTCGATATGCCGAATCTCCCTTTTCCTTCTATGAAGTCATAAGAATTACCTTGGGTTCTTTAATTATTTGGGTGTTTCTTCAAAATTTTTATATAAAGTCTTAAGCCAACTTTTAGTCCTTATAGGTATTGATTAATTAAGGAAGGTATTCTTAATTTCTATAAATGGATATAAATAAAGTATCGACTTTTATTCAATTATTGTTAGGATAACCTCCTCATGGTATCTTACTGGATCTAAATGGGGTAATGAATTCTTATTGTACCGCTTAATTAAGATGAGTCATTTTAAAGATATTTAGTGGAGCTGCCTAAGAAAGGTACTGTTACAATAGCTTGATGAATTCGATAATTGAATCTTGACATGATTGAACTTAACTTAGGAAGAGTTCTAACATGGGTGTAAACAGATCTCCACCTAATACAAAAATCATGTTTAAGCTTTGTAGGTTTTAAAATCGGTTTTTATTCTATTATTTCAATCAATCTTATTTTCTGACGAATGGTGGGTTAAATAGCTGGATTGTTCCTTGCACTTTGATGAAACGATGTTTAGTTATAACTTGACAGACTAGTTAGAATTTAATTGATGATTAATCATGTTTTTAGTTATTAATCCAGTCAATCATTAGACTTGTTTAGTAATGTCTTAAATGTTGATTTAGATGGTACTCCGATGTCTCTTAGAATTTAGAACTGTGCAATGAATTGTTATAAGGCTAATTTAGAAGGTACCTTAATGATATTCGACAATTAGACATATTGGGCGTGTAAATGATGATTATTATTGCAAATAATGTTCTGTTGATAAAGGTATAAATGTTTTTATTGTTAAATTGTTAAAATTGATTGGTTATATGATTAAACTATGATTTAAAGGTTGCCAGAAGTAGTTGTAAGTCATGGCAGTTAGGATGTTGACCTTGATAAACTAGACTTGATTATAGAAAGCAATATTGTTATTTATATTTTAAAGTTTAAACCAATTGAAGGTCAGACTTGCTGCATTAATTGTCTTTGTCTTGTAATGTGATTAAAAGTACCCTCCCAAGACAATACCGTACTAGTAGTGAGTAAATTAAATGAGTTATTAATGATGCACTGTCGCAAATTGCCTTAATTGGATAACCCCTTTGACTGCGATCTTGATGGTTACGTTTTGTCTTTAGCTTAGTAGGCTTGGTCTGTTTGTGTCGGGTAGGTTGTAGACACCTCCATGTTCCTCAGAACAGTCGCCATCCCTGAGACCTTAAATGGTTAAAATTGATGGGAGCCTGGGCTTGAGCGTTGCTTATGTGTCTTGGAGGTCCTAACCATTGCGGGGTAGGACGGGTGGGTAGTCAGTCTTATTATTTTGTCGGTTGATTTTTGTTCATTGCTGGTAGATGTTGATGTGTGCCTTAGATCTTTATGTTGATATCGCAGTTGTATGCGTCATGATTCGTCGTCATGTGGTGGCGCAAAGTATAATGTCTTGTTACCCTTGTACACATGCACACACACAAAAAAATAAATTTTCACTTGTTATAAGAGGTTGTCGTCGTAACGAGGAGGTTCGTTACAGGTTCTCTCTCTCAGCAACACCATTTTGTTGTGGTGTATATGGAACAATGTGTTGCATTTGGATGCCATGTGTAGTGCAGTAACTTGTAAAATTATTGTTCACATATTCGCTTCCATTATTTGTTCTTAACCTTTGAATTTGATGTCCAAATTTCTTTTTTACAAGGGCCTTGTAGGCCAGAAACTTTTCAAAAACTTCGCTCTTAATTTTCAAGAAGTAAACCAAATTACGTCTGGAAAAGTCATCAATGAAAGTTAAGAAATACTTGCACCTAGAAAAAATAAGGAGAAGAAAGTGGACCACACAAGTCATTGTGAACAAGTTGCAAAGGGCCCGAGGTGTGCCAAGAGGCACGTTTGTCAAAACTATCCCGATGATGTTTGTCATGAACACAACCAACACAAACACCATCTCTGCATGAAGCAAGAGGAAGACCGATCACCATCTGTTGATTACATAGTTTCTGTAATGAGTGATAGTTTAGATGACCAAACCGCTCATGCCAAATTTTTCTCAAGTCACCTCTACGAGCAACAAAAACTGATGGAAAAGATGATGACCCAAAGTTGTCAAACTTGTACAACTTGGTAATATCATCAACAATTCCAATTGCAAGAACATGATTAGGATATTTTAGATCCTTGATTACAACTTGGCGAGGTGAAAAATCTACGGTTTTACCTTCACCTGAATGAGTGATTTGATATACTGATAGAAGGTTACAAGAAAGACTTGGAACACATAATACATCATTGAAATGACTATTATCTACTTGAATTGTTCCAGATCCTACAACACTAAGAGATCTATCATCACCAACAAATATTTTATTGGTGTTACATTCATTTAAAGAAGAAAATATGTCTTTATCCTTAGCCATATGATAAGATGCTCTAAAATCAATAAGCCACTCATTAGAAGAAGAAGTCGAAGTTGCATTGAAGGAGAAACCGGAAAAAGAAAGTGCATTTCCATGAGAAGAAGAAGAATAAGTAGAATCAATACTGATGTTGTGCTTCTTCATCATTGCTTCTAACGTTGCCATCTTCTTGAAACTTTTGGAATCATCATGACCATCTTTATCACAAAAGTCAAAATGTCTATCAGTCTTATTATTTTTAGATTTTTTTCCTTTGTCACCATTAGGAGCTGAAGTTGTGTGAGTGGGTTTGGGACCCATTTTTGCTAGTTGTTGTGGAGAGGATATTGCTTCTTTGGATTCTTGGGTTTATCTTTCTGCTGGGAGACTAAGGCTTTTTTGGAGGTACCTACAGTGTTGATCACTCCAAGTCGTACAAGATTATCTTGTTCTCTAATAAAATTATCACAAAAGGACTCAAGAGTTGGTTTTTTATAAGCTTTCCATAGAGCCTCTCTGATGGCATGAAAGGTAGATACAAACACATAATATGCACTACCTAGCTTAGAAATAATAATATACATGCAACGATCTTCCTCCAACTTTATGGTACACTCTCCACATAAAATTATAAGTGTTTTAAACTTAGATCGATAGTCTTCAATGGAAGAAAAATTCTTTGGAATTAAAGTCAATATCTGATTTTCTAATTGTTGTGCTCGAATAATATTGTGTTTTCCAAACACAGATTCAATCTTCTCACAAACTTCATCAAGGTCATCAATTTCTTGAAGGTGGAACCTTAAATCTGGAGAGATTGACATTTTGATCAGTCCATTTGCTTCATCATTCCTATTAGCCCATTTGAATTTCTTTTCATCACGAATGGGTTCTTTTTCCTTTCCCAAGGTAATCTGGTACATGGCTTTACTTCTTAATAAATCCTCCATATGGGATTTCCATTGGAAGTAGTTGGTGATGGTAAGAAAAATATCACAGGAAGAAGCCATATTAAATATGTAGATAATATGGATTTAAAAAACTGAAACTGATAATATGGATGGAAAGATCTCGAAAAATTAGGTGATTTAAAAAAAACGAAACTAAAAACAGACTTCGGATGTGAAAGTTATGCCCTCACTTTTACAAATAAGTTGCTTTATGAAGTGAACCACTTTTATAAAAAGAAGCGGGGATCACTTTTACAATGTAGTTACTTTATAAAATAAAGTTGCATGCAAAATAAATAACTTTAAAATAAAATATTAAAGCTACTTATAGTGATTCACTTTTATGTGTGATACACACGTCCCCACAAAATATCATATGTTTGCTATCGACATGGGCAGTTGTGACATTGTATTGGGTGTAGAATGGATAAGGACTATGGGTCCCATTCTCATGGATTTTAAGGAATTAACCACACAATTCAACAATGAGGGCCAACAATATATGTTCCAAGGAATCACCGTCGGTTCCCTGAATATCATCAGTTCCCATCGCATGGCAAATATCCTCAAAAAAGGTCATTCTGACATTATTGCACAACTCCATGTCATTCAAGCCACTGAGACACCCTTTGTTCCACATGACCTCAAATCCATCCTCTCCAAACATCAAGTCATTTTTTCCACTCCCTAGGGACTTCCTCCTTCCTGTGGTGTTCATGATCATTCCATTCCCCTTGTCCTCGACAACCTCCCTTCCAATATTTGTCCCTATCGTCATCCATTTTCCCAAAAAAATGAAATTGAGAAAATTATTCAAGAATCGCTCATCGCATGTGTTATATGTCCTAGTGTGAGCCCATACTCTTCTCCTGTGGTCATGGTCCTTAAGAAATAAGCCTCTTGGCACATGTCTCCTGACTTTCTCTCCCTCAACAAACTAATCATCAAAGAAAAATTTCCCATTCCTGTCATTGATGACCTCTTGGATGAATTGAGTGGTACCCAGTTCTTTACTAAACTTGATCTTTGTTCTGGCTACCACCAAATATGTATGAACTAGGCATACATTCCTAATACTGCATTTCAAACTCATGAGGGCCACTATGAGTTTTTGGTCATGCCCTTTGGCTTGTGTAATGCTCCCTCCACTTTCCAAATCCTTATGAATCATGTCTTCTGTCCTTTTCTCCATAATTTTTTCTTAGTTTTCTTTGATGATATCCTCAACTATAGTAAAACTTGGACAACCCATATTGCTCTTGTGGATAGAGTTCTACATCTACTCTCTCATCACCGAATTTTCCTCAAACAATCTAAATGTGCTTTTGGAGCCTTGAAATTTGAGTACTTGGGTCATATTGTTGGAAAGGTAGATGCCAGAGTGGATCCTAAAAAGATTGAAGCTATGCAGGATTGGCCTCGCCCAAAGAATCTCAGAAGCTTGCATGGATTTTTGGGTTTAATATGATATTATTGCAAGTTTGTTAAGAATTATGGAAAAATTGCGACACCTCTCACTGTTCTCCTTTAAAAGAATCATTTCACTTGGACTCCCGTAGCTAATCAGGTCTTTCAAACCTTCAAGGCGACCATGTGCACCACTCCAATCCTGTCCCTTCCTGATTTGACAAAGACCTTTGTCCTGGAATGTGATGCTTCCGAGAGAGGAATTGGAGTGGTCCTTATGCAAGATGGTCGACTTTTGGCCTTTACCAACAAACAAATGTCAAAGTGACATTTGGGAAAATCAATCTATGTAAAGGAAATGTTGGCTATTATGCATGCAATGGATCTTTGGCGCCCTTATCTATTGAGGAAACACTTCCAAATTAAGACAGATCATCAAAGCCTCAAGTATTTTCTAGAACAACGCCCTTCCTCCTAGGAGCAACAAAAATGGGTGACTAAGCTCTTTGGATATGATTATGAGATCATTTACAAGAAAGGAAAAGACAATGTGGTTGTTGATGCACTTTCAAGAAAATATGAAGATGAAGGGTACATTTTTTCCCTCTCCTTCATTGTACCATATTGGCTCCAAGTTGTTTGCTAGGAATGGCTACAAGATCCCAAAATTATGCATCTAATCCAACAATTGCAGGTGAATTCTCTAGTTTCCCCAGGGTACTCTTGGAACAATGATGAGCTTTGCTACAAAGGCCATTTGTATTTAAGTAAAAAGTGACAACTTAAATCCATGGTACTTTCCGAGCTTCATGTTACACCCACAGCTGGGCACTCAGGGTTTAATAAAACCTATGATCGGGTCAAAAGTTATTTTTTCTAGGATGGTATGAAAGAGGACGTTCACAATTTGTTRGCAAAATGTGAYGTTTGTCAATGAAACAAGGGCGAAACAGTCAAATATCCATGCACACTACAACCACTTCCAATTCCACCTGCTATTTGGAGGGATATCTCTATGGATTTTATTATGGGCTTACCTAAATCTAGCAATAAATCAGTCATCATGGTKGTCATTGATCGTCTTTCCAAGTATGCTCATTTCTATGCTCTTCAACACCCATTTACCRCCTCCATTGTGGCTCAAATTTTTATGGATCATGTCTTCAAGCTTCATGGAATGCCTTATTCTATTATTTCTGATCGAGACCCCACTTTCACCAGCAATTTTTTGCAAGAATTGTTCAGGCTACAGGCACCCAATTGTGTCTCAGCACAACTTATCATCCCGAGACTGATGGTCAAACTGAAGTCATCAACAAGTGTTTGGAAACATATTTGAGGAGTTTTTCATCGGAAAGGAAAAATTGGTTGGCTCAATGGTTACCACTAGCTGAATGGTGGTACAACACTTCTTACCATACAACTACCCACATGACCCCTTTTGAAGCAATATACAGACAAAATCCACCTTCATTTCTCTCATACCTTCCATGTGTCTCGAAGGTCTAGGTCGACCAAACTACAACCTTATAAGAAAAATTCCCTCAAGGCTGACCATTGTCAGAAACTGACGCCCAAATTTTATGGTCCTTATACCATTCTCAAGCGTGTGGGATAGGTGGCCTATCAGTTAGATTTTCCCAGTCATTCTAAGCTCCATATTGTTTTTCATGTCTCCTACTTAAAGAAGGTGATTGGAACTAAATGCCAAACTCAAACCAACCTTCCTGAGTTGGACGAAGAAGAATCCATCTGGTTGCAACCACAAGTAGTTTTGGACCAGCGTGAGTGTCGTCTGCATCAACACACCATCAAGGAAGTGTTATTCTAGTGGAAAGATACAACTCCAGTAGATGCCACTTGGGAACCAACTACCATTTTGCAGCAAATTCCTCATCTCAAGCCTTGAGGACAAGGCTAATTTTAAGGGGGAGGACATGTTAGGGACCTAACCTCCCTAACCCCTCACGTAGGTAGAATAATATATTTCCATGTAATAAATTCCAATATTAATAAGGCCTAGCAATAAGGAAGAATAAGTCAAATGTAAGAAGAGCTAATAGAAGCTTTCACTTCTAGAAGGATCTTCCTCTAGATTGTTCTTTTGGATAGACAAATTTAGTATAAATAGGAGTAGAGGGTATGAGAAGTTTTGTCTTGGATATTATTGTAATAGAGCTCTTCTCTGTTGGAGGTTTCCCCCTCGAAGAGGCAAGTGAACATTGCTATCATTAATCAAAGTGCTCTTCCTGGTGTTATTCTCGTATTATTTTGGTATTGTTCTAGTTATATCATTGTTGTTCTCCCATTTGTAGATAAAATATTTATGTTCTGCATACTATTTTATATCTGTAATACTACAGTATTAGGGGTCCAATGGTTACAATCATTGGGAACATTGACCCTTAATTTTCAAGATATTTTCATGAAATTATCCTCAAAAGGAAAGGAAATTGAGCTTAGAGGTATCCAAGGGAAGCCCTCTAAAGTGATAAGCTATAACAACATGACAACATTACTCAAAAGGGGACACCATGGTTAATTTCACAATTGAGCTCAATAGATGTTCAAATATCTATATCCTCTACTCTAATGGATATCCAAAAAGTCATCAAAAATAATTCCAAGGTATTTGGAGAGATTCCAAAGGGTCTTCCACCTACTAAAGATCATGACCATGCTATTCATCCATGACCAGGAAGTGTAAATCCAGTCTTCCATGTTTCTTGTGTAAAGAATATAATCAGTGACAAGATCCCAATGAAAATTATTAAGAAGTTGTGAAATCAAGCAATTAATGAATACCTCGTCAAATGTAAGAACCTATCAATAGAAGAGGCAACATGGGAAGATGATTTCTTCATGCATACATAGTCGTGTTTGTCAAGTGTTGAGGACAACACATATTTGAAGGGGAGGGGCATGTTAATTTGTAAACAAATCCCCATAAAAATCCCCCATGTTAGGTATAAAACCCCTTACTGAATTATTACATTTATTTTATTATATTTGTATGTAGGGTCCGAACCCCTTCATTGCACCCTTTCATTATAATTGTACCCTTTTTCTCCTATATATATATTCCAAAGTTACCTAGTCTTAGGAGGATATCATCACATCTCATATTGTATTCTAAAGTGGATATATTGTAAAAGGAGGTTCCCCCCTCAAAGTGGATTGTAATTCATTGACTTTTTATCATTTTTAAGGCATTGGATCATAACAACTAGAGGTCGAAGAATACAAAGGATGCAAATTGTTTGTGTGATTAACCTACTACAATAGTGAGAGAAGAAGTTTGAGATTAGAAAATCACCTTGTATATTTTTTCTACAGAGAAAGTGAGTTGTTTATGGAGATGTTGTGAGGACTTAGGGAAACCTGAGGGTAAATATGTTAATGTAATTTGATTGTAATCACATGAATAATGATATGAGTAGACCTATTTGATCATTTTGTTGTTATTCATTCATGTCTTGTATATCCTTTATTTTTTATTTGTTGCAATATCCTAGCCTTAGTTGGTACCATTATCTATTGTCTTGCATGAACTTAACTAAATCAAGGCTAATGAAACATTTAATGGTGCCGCAATAAGGCATATTATATACATCTTTACCACATGTTATGTATGTTTTATATGCATTTAATAGTTATCCTTAGAGTCACAATTAATAGTTAATGGCAAGGGGATGACTATTGTAAGAGTGTATATTAGATGTATATGGTGATGTTAGATCCATTTCTTAGTTTGGAATTGGATGGTTATCATGTGGTATGTCATGCCATTGAATAGCCTATCCCTTTTCAATTGAACGAACACACAATTAGGTGGATATAACTATCTCTCATGTATTTCACATTATATGTATGTATGTTCATGTTTATGCAAGTTTGGTGACCAAGAGGAAATAAATAATTGACATAATGTCATCTCTATTTATCTCTTCTTCCTTCTTTTCACTCTCTATGTTTGTGTATTTTCCCATATTATGATCTAGCCACTACAACCATTTTAGTATTTAGTGACGATAATCTTATGATGGGAGAAATTTCTCATCATAAAAAGTTAAATCATGATGATTATTTGATTAGCATTGTTGTTAATACTTTCCACTGTACTCACTCAACTTTCACAACATTTTCAACAAGCATTATTGAAAGTGCTAACTACAATAATATTTTATTAGAGATTGTTGTAAGTTTTAAGATCATTGGTAATGGATGCTAAGAGAATATTGATGACGGTCTTAAACTACCACTAAAGTATTATATATAGGATGACATCCATTCCATGTCGTTAAATGATGTTTAGTATAGTCAATAAATGACCAATGTGATAAGTTCAGAATTTACAAAATAAAATAAAAGTTACATCTATTTATATTATGGTAGTTGCAGGAGGTATTAACCTCCATTGTGACCTTTGACAATATTAGAATATTCCAGAAGCAAGAAAAGAATTGAATATAACCCTAGAAGAGATGTCGACTAAAGGAGATAATTAATATGAATTAATTAGCACCTAGAGTGAGAAGTCGACCCTGACAATCTGGCAAAGGCAATATAAATACAGGAGGCAAGTATTCACTTTACACACAATTATTAGAATCGTAGAGATACACTTGTGCGCACTGCAATTGGGTAGTCTTGTGCGCAAGTCCTGGAGAAGGTGCTGCTGCTAGTTCTTAAGTATATAGTTTTGGTCTTTCTAGGTTGGACTCTTTGATCAGTCTTGGTTACCTCTTGCTTGGTTCATTAGCCTTGGTTGGATATTGATTTTCTATTAGAATTGTTTTCTCTGTCAAGGTCAAGGTGCTCGGGGGTGGCATTAGTGCCTATTGTTGGGTGACAATATTGCTATATTGTCTATGGTTAAACGAGCACATCCAATATTCTAACAGGTTATGGGCCCACACCTCCTTCATTCAGTCTAGCCACTAGAAGGGAGCATAGCCATAAGGATACTAAACTTGTTGAAGAACTGTCACTAGGGTTTTCTAGCAGGAGCAATTACCAAAGCACTACCACTAGGGTTACTAATAGGTGCAGTTGCAGAAACCCTAAAACCTTGATCCAACACCTTATGATGGAACACCTCACTCAAGGAGAAGGTATTCAAGTGCGCCTTAGTCCAGTGCACCTCTTGACACTCTAAGAAGTCAGAAACATCAAAGTTCAAATTTTGGGTTAAATCTTGACCAACCATCAGTCAAATGAAGTCATGAATGAAAAGACCAGTAATCTATACTACTCGTCACTCACAAGAATGCTTGAAGATGACATGTGGATAATTGACAGTGGAGATTCTAGGCATATGATGGGAGATCAAGCCAGACTCTCCAATCTAAATGAAAATAAGACATTGTACAAGGTAGATCTTGGAGACAAAAGCACTTACCCAGTCGAAGGAATTGGACAAGCCTCCATCAAGTTGAAAATAGGTAACAATGTTCATTTAAGAAATGTCTTATATGTACCTGGTTTATAAAAGAATCTTGTATCCATATCTTGCCTAGAAGACAAAGGAAACATAATAGATTTTGTATATGGAAAAGTGTTATCTTGGCATAAAGACTCCAACATAGAGAATTCTAGGGTTATTGGAACCCATGAAGGAAATCTATACAGACTACTAGAACAAAATGATGAAGTTCTTGTACATGATGAAGTCAATCCCAATGAACTTTGGCATAGAAGGTACACTCATATTAACTATCAAGCATTAACCTTCCTAAAAAATATGGTTGAAGGAATACCAGAATTACAGTCTACACATGAAGGAATTTGCAAAGGATGTGCTCTTGGAAAGAATATCAAGAAACCATTCCCAAGCAACAACAATAGATCTAAGGAGACTCTAGATCTAATACATTCAGATGTTAGCGGTCTGATGCCAGCCAAATCTCTAGGAGGTTCTCTTTACTACATAATATTCATAGATGATTACTCAAGAAAGACTTGGTTATATCTCTTGAAGACAAAGGATGAAGTATTCAACAAGTTTCAAGAATGCAAAGCAGAGATAGAGAACCTCACAAACAAGAAAATCAAGACCTTGAGAACAGATAATGGAGGAGAACACTAGCAAATTTGGGTCATTTTGCGACGTATATTTCGACGCTCTTGTGATGTTATGTCATGGATATTGTGACGAATCTTGAGTCTCTCAAACGTCATTTCATGGAACGTGGAAATTTCGACGAACTTGAATTAACGTCGCAAGAGAGACGACTGTAGGGAACTTCTCACAATTGCGACAAAAAAGAAATATCGTCGCCAATATGACAATATAGACAAACTAAGTGAAACCAATTGTTCGTCATAATTGCGATGACAATTTTCGTGGTCTATATAGAAAATTCATCGCAGGAGTTTTTATTGTCATCAAAATTGCGACAACAACGTTTCTTGGTTTATATAGCAAATTTGTCGCAAGATTTTTTATTACCGTCGAAATTGTGACGACAACTTTTCTTGGTTTATATAGAAAATTTGTTGCAGGATTTTTTATTACCATCTCAATTGCGAAGACAACTTTTCTTGGTTTATATAGCAAATTCGTCGCAGGATTATTATTGTTGTC
>ML785238.1:724461-737521 GCA_009831015.1 Picea engelmannii
TTTGCAGACTAGATGCTCCTTCCATGAAACCTGAAAACCTTGTTGTTGATACGTGTATGCCTCTTCCTCCAAATATTCACTGAGGAAGGCACTCTTCATGTCCATCTGATGGACCTTCCAGCGATTTTGTGTTGCCATGGCTAGAACAAGATGAATGGTGCTCATCTTTCTTGTAGGAGAAAAGGTCTCCTCATAATCAGTTCCCTCTCGTTGAGAGAACCCTTTTGCAACCAGTCTTGTTGTGTACTTTTCAAGTGTACCATATGCCTTGTACTTGACCTTGTACACCCATTTGTAGCCAATGGGTTTCTTCCTTGTTGGAAGTGGTGTGAGATCCCAAGTATGATTTTTCATCAAACTTTCATGTTTGATTGCCATGGCCTTTTTCCATCCAAGTATCCCATGTGCTTCCTTGAACATCTATGGCTCATAGATTTCTTGAATATTGGCCATTAGAGCAAAGTTGACTATGTTTGTTGTTTGTTTGTTCTTTCCTCTTGATGATCGTCCCTCGATCATTTCACTTAATCAAACATATCCAATGGTGTTGTGCCACCACTTGGATCTCTTCTTGGGATTCTCATCATCTTCACATGTATTTGAGTCATCTGAATGTTGATTTGGGCTATCTACATAAAAAAAATACCATTTTAGAAGACTCCTCATGCTAAAAATCTTCCTTCCCTTCAGGTGGAGCTACCTGAAGCTTGACACTTGAATCCTAAGCCACTTTTGGCTTCTAACTTGGTTCTCTCCTTAGTTGGAATCCAAGTGTAGGCAGTTGAACTAAAGACTTTAAGATGACTTACTTTGGGCTTTCTTCTAGACCATGCTTCCTCTGGGGTCTTCTAATTCATCGCCATCACGAGAGATCTATTCAACATGTATACTTCTTTGAACATTGCCTCCTCCCAAAACCTATTTGGAACAGACCTGCTCTGCAACATATACCTGGCCATATCTGTGATAGTATGGTTTCACCTCTCAACCACTCCATTTTGTTGTGGAGTGTAGAGTGTAGTATATTGTCTTTGGATCCCATGTTTGGTACAAAATTTATTTAATTATTTTCAGCAGAATTCCCCACCATTATATGTTCTAAGAGAGGTAATATGACAACCTAAATCTTTCTCTACTAATGCTTTGAACTTTTGAAATTCATTAAACATGTCGTATTTTAATTTCATAAAATACACCCACATTTTCCTACTGAAATCATCAACAAACAAAAGGAAATACCTGACATCGGTGATTGATGTCGTGCTCATTGGTCCACATATGTCTGCATGAACGAACTAAAGGACTCTTTGCACTCTCCAAGATTTTCCTTCATCAAATGGCGTTCTATGTTGCTTCCCTTCCTGGCAAGCTCCGCAAACTCCCTAGATCTTCTGCAGAATGTTTGGAAGCCCATCTACCAGTTTCTCTTGTGCCAACTGAGACATGTAGGTCAATTTGAGGTGCCCAAACCTCTGATGCCATAGGGTATTTATGTCATATGCACTCTTAGTTGCTAGTGCATGCACTTTGACCTATCCAATATCCACCAATCTGAATAACCCGTGGTCCTCCACACCAAGCACAATAGTCTTCTTGGTCTCCATGTCAACTATGTAGCATTTTTTATTTCTAAAGTTGACATCTAGATGGGGGTCGTGCCTTATAATCTGATTGAATGAAAGCAGATTAAGATCCAAAACTGACACATAGTGGACATTGAGGAACATGAGCATTTTTTGTTGAAATATTATAACTGCAAAGAGTATTCTATTTATTATTGAGTCATTATTAGATAGACCAATCCCCTTTTGTGGATTGATCATGTCGGGCATTGTAATTGACCAAATCCCCTTTTGTGGATTGGTCAAACCCTAATTATATCATGTAAATTAATAAGTCGGCCCCCAGGCCTAATTAAAGTGGTTGTATCCACTGAGAAGATAAGTCGACCCTGCCCAGTGAAGAGACACCTTTCCAGTGCCTACCATCTTGTATAAATAAAGGAGGCCATCGCCTCATTTGTTCACTCACTCATTCGATCATCCAGTGCGCAAGTTTGGTAGTTGTAGTTGGAAGAAGAAGGGAGAGAAGCGCATTGCTCAGTGTTGGATATTCTCTAGTGTTTTGGTTTATTGTCTTGGCATTGTATTGGTTTTCTATATTAAGGAAGTTTTGCTGGGTTTTCTCCCCCATGAGGGTTTCCAAGGATAAATGTTGTGTATCTTGTGATTGTGTTTCTCTCAGTGATCCTAGCTATGTTATGGTTATCTAGTAAATTGAAAAGAAAACTAATAATAGCTAAAAACTTAACATGGAATCAGAGCTAAGCTGAAGAGAGCACCTTTCATTGGATAAGAAAAAACGTCATTGTTGTCGTACAAGAAAATTAGGGCTTTTTGTTGGAAAGGAATATCATCCTAAAAACCATCTAGAAAAGTGTTCCCTAGCCTAGGGAACTCTTTGGCACCTTGAGCACACATTTTCAGTGGTCAGATACTCCGAAAAGTCAAACCCTAGTTTTGACTGGTACCAGAAAACCATAAAACTAGAAGTACCAGAAAAACAGGAAACCGAAACTAGTACCAGAAGTACCAGTCCAGATTTCCGCAAGCTCAGTTTCAAGGGGTAAAATTTGGATTTTCAGAAATCAGAGTGCACCAGCTTACTCACCTCAACTTAACACATCTAGTCCCTGGATCAGAATTTCAAAATTTGAAGTTTGAAAAATTAGGGTTTCCTCATAAAACCCTAAGTTGCAGTTGCAGTTTCAGAATCAGTTGCAGTTGCAGTATCAGTTGCATTCACCCTTGAAGTTTTAAAAGGGTTGGTAATTATTACCGTTGCTACCAGATGGTGCCACTACCTACAAATGCTATCAAAGGTATGTACTCACATATGTTTAAATTGTTAAGCTTTAAAGGGTATTTGCAGGAGAAGGAATCTCTTGCCATAGATCCAGAAGGATCTCAAGATCCAACACATTCAGAGAAATAATGCAACCCAGGTTTGATTATTCTTATATGCATCTATTTGTTATGACATTATTTTGATCTAGGTTGCATGTTGAAGCTATGGCCATGATACTAACCTTTGGTCAAAATTAAAGTCAAGGTATTAGATGGATTAAAGTTGAGATCATAGAGTTTATTCTCTAACCCAACTTTCTGTCAAGATAGCATATTGTCTTAGTTCAGAAGACAGGTTAAAGAAAGTAGTTGTCATCTTGAGTGAAGGAGACTTGGAAGAAAAGAAACACACTCATTCTTGAGGACAAGACTCCAAGTTCTAGGTTTGATTAATTAAGTTTATAAGATTCAAAGTTGCACATGAAAAATTTGATAACTACCCCATTACAAGTAAAAATTATAGTTGAGGTAGCAGTCTTTGAAAAGTATTATACTTGGTAGCATGTGAGCATATTGAGATAAATGCTTAATGTAATCATTTACCAGATACAACTAACATCTCCTCTAGGAGAAACTTCTTGTGTTGATTCCAGGTTACCTTGGATGAATGTTTGATCACAACACTAGAAGAGTGTTGATCTCATTTCGTATTGTATTTCTTACTTTTGATCCTTGTTTCAAATAGGTCAGAAGTGAAAGCTCTAAAGAAGCTACTGTGATGATTTTTCATGCTATTGTTTTATTTACTATTATCAAAGGAGTATTATTCTTGCTTGTTGTTTTGTTGACCTTGTTTCARGTCACATATGATAACCATGAGGAAGCTATAGTAAAGGTTGCAGAAGGCAACAGATTAGATGAGACATGAAGTAGACTATGTACATAACCATATACATTCATGTACCAAAGAAGATGAAGAAGAAGCTATCTTTTGAAATCCAGAGTATCTCATATGGAGATTGATTGTAAGGAGCGGAAGGCTCCAAAGATGACCAAACATTAGAACAAGAACTCAAAGTAGACTTGTTCAAAGAATAATGAAGGCACCTTGATGGGAAACATAAATCATTTGAAGTCTGACTCAACTTTTCATATTCAGACTTGGTATTCAACACCAAGTATACCCTGTAAGAAATGAAGTCCTTGTAGACTCCGAAGAAATCGAGAGTAATCCAAATCTCAGAAAGGATTAGATGAAGAGACAACTTCCAGCATTGGGAGACAGATGCCATGAGAAGACTAGATCATAGCTTCAGAAACTTCTAGGAGATATAAAATCTCCTGGGAAAATTCCCTTGTTCCAGTGACAGGGAAGGAAGCCAGTCAGAAAGACTAGGATAGGATTCTTCCATGAGACTAGAAGAGAAGTCAATATTGGCTTCCAAGATTGATCTAAACAAATCAAGCATGTTGTAGATGTACAAAGCCTGATGTGTGTCCAGAGGATTCTCCCAACAAGAGGGAGAAGACTATGACGAGACACTTACTCCAATAATTGAAGAAATAGTTCCAGTATTCATGAAGACAACCAAAACAACCATGATTCATATATATAGTATGAGATGCAAGGGGAGAAATCCCCATATTTAAAATTGAGTGGCAATTGGTGCAATACATTAGTTGGATCATGGAGACATGAATACAATAAAAGATAGAGTTACCTCCATTAAAGAAGAAGAGCTACCTTCAGTATAAATTATTGAGCCACTCTCAGTTTCAGATGAATTTGTTGCCATGATGAAGTAGAGGAGTTACTCTCAAATTTCAGTAGTCACAGTGAGAATGGAGCAACCATTCTCAACTTCAGAGCAACTACAGGTGTAGAATCCCACTTCCAGAAGAATAGTTGCAGAAAGAGGAGAGGACATACTCTCTGGCAGTGAGACAGATGGTGCTTTGCAAAAAGCACATAGAGCTAGCATATGATTATGCAGATTGAGTTGCAATTGAGCAAGTGTACCAGATTGGTACAATGAAATGTGAAAATTTTGTTTGAGGTTGAAGATAGAAAGACTCGGGTCTGTAGGTTGAAGAAGGATCTGTACAGGTTGAAGCAAGATCCTAGAGCTTGATATGGCAGAATTGACAGTTTCCTGAAGAGCTTGGGCTTTACCAAGAGTAAAGTTGATTCTAACCTTTACCTCAAGGTCAAGAATGATGAGCCAGTAATGTTACTACTATATGTAGATAATGTATTCTTGAAAAGATGAAGAAAAGATCATCTTAGATTGCAGAAGAATCTCACTACAGAGTTTGATGAAAGACCTAATGCTTTATCTCTTAGGTCTTGAAGTTTGGCAAAGCCTAGAGAAGATCTTCCTTAAGCAAGGGAAGTATGAAATTGAAATACTGAAGAGGGTTGATATGTTGGAGTGCAAATCCATGAATACACCCATGGAAACAAAGTTGAAGCTCCTGGTTGACACTTCGTTAGAATTGATTGATGCTACGTTGTACATACAGATCATTGGATCGTTGATGTATCTGACGAACACCAGGCCAAATATATGTTTTGTTGTGAACACCTTGAGTCAATTTCTGGTAGATCCCAGACGTGTTCACCTGGTTGTTGCAAAACATGTGATGAGGTACCTTAAGGGTACATTAGATTTTGGTCTATGTTATACTAGAGATCATGACTTCAAACGGAGTGGTTATATTGATTCAGATTGGGTTGGAAGTGTCTCTGACAAAAATATCACCTCGGGATGTTGTTTCAGTCTGGGGTCAGCCATGAACTCATGGCAGTGTAGGAAACAATCAAGTATTTCTCTCAACACAACAGAAGCAAAATATATTGCAGCATGTTCCGCCAGTGGTGAAGCCATATGGTTTCAGATGTTGTTGACAGATCTATTTGATCTAGAGATGGAAGCCACCATGATCCTATGTGATACCCATAGTTGTATAAAAATGATGTGTTCCATGATGAATTGAAGCACATAGAGATCCAGTATCACTTCATTCATGATATGATGCAGAGAGGAGCTTTAAAGCTCCAATATGTTGGCTCAGATGAATAGGTTGTAGATGTGTTGATCAAACCTTTGTCTCATGTAAAGTTTGAGCATTTTCGAGACAAGCTTGGTATAGTCCGAAAGGACCTCCCTCAAAAGGGGGAGTAGTGTTGATAATACTATGGTATCCTGACCAATAGCGGGTAGCTCAGTTAGGATTTTATATCCTAGGGAACTGATCAGCCCTGGACAGATCCCGAAGGTCCGTAAGGACGGGATGTCATAGAACTTGTGCATGTATATGCTAGCTTTCGTCAGTAGTGGTAGCTCCGTTAGGATTTTATATCCTAGGGAATATTTTGATTCATGGGCAGATCCTTTGGATCTGTCAGAGTACCACAAGATGTTGTTGATGCCAGCATTGTGCTGAAGATTTCCAACTTCATGCTGATGTTGTTGATGCCAGCCTCGTGCTGAAGATTTCCAGCTTTGTGCTGATGTTGTTGATGCCAACCTCATGTTGAAGATTTCCAGCTTCGTGTTGATGTTGTTGATGCCAGCCTCGTGATAAATATTTATAGCTTCATGCTAATGTTGTTGTGATGCCAGCCTTGTGTTGAAGATTTCCAACTTCGTGTTGATGTTGTTGAGATTCCAGCTTCATGCTGAAGATTTCCAGCCTAGTGTTGATGTTGATGATGCTCCAGCCTTTGTGATGTGATATTGTTGTTGTTGATGTTGTATCAGCCTTATGTTGTTATTGATGATGATGATGTATTAGTGTTATACTAATCCATGTTGATGCAGATGATGATGATGCCACTTCATCTCTTGCTGAAGATGATGATGATGATGTTATTTCAACTTTCATGCTGAAGATGATGATGTTACTTTAGCCTCATGCTAAATATGTTGATGATATTACTTTAGCCTCATGCTAAAGAAGATGATGATGTTACTTTAGCCTCATGCTGATGAGGATGATGATGATACTCCATCTCCATGTTGTGAACGATGATGACGAGAAAAAATTCTGATGATTTATAGATATGCCAGTCAGTGTTCCAGATGTTGTTGATGTTGTTGCCCTCTCTCTCTCATGATGATGTTGTATTGAGTTGTGTCTGTAGAATACCCTTCTTGTTAAGGGGCAGTGTTGAAATATTGTAACTGCAAAGAGTATTCTGTTTATTATTGAGTCATTATTAAATAAATCAATCCCCTTTTGTAGATTGATCATGTCGAGCATTGTAATTGACCAAATCCCCTTTTGTGGATTGGTCAAACCCTAATTATATCATGTAAATTAAGAAGTCAACCCCCATGACTAATTAAAGTGATTTTATCCACTAAGAAGACAAGTCGGCCCTGCCTAGTGAAGAGACACCTTTCCCTCTCTTGGGCTACATCTCATGGTCCAAATTCCAATGGATCGTTTATATTATTTGCTCAAAGTGCTAAAAAAAGTGCTTTACAGTGCTCAAAATGCCAAATAGATGGCTCCAATGGCTCCAGAACATCCAAAAACCTTGAGTTGGGCTCTTTCTGCACCTGGTTTGGCCAAAAATGAAGAAGTTATCTTCCTGGAAAATTTCCCCTTCAAGCTTGTTGTCTCTGGTTCGCCAATTCGCACCTATGTGTGACTAACCTGGCTCTCGCAACGTTACTGGGACAAAAACCCAACACCACATGCACTCCACAATTCGAGGCAAAATGTCGAACCGTTAGCACGATTAGCGCCCCTTAGAGTGGGGGTGTTGGTCGCATGGGGGGCATGTGGCCATGTCCCAACGCCTATCTCGGGCCCATTTGCAAGAATGAATGCGGTGTTCACTTGTCCTGGCACATGGCCAATTGACCATTGGTTGTTTGGAAGTGTTAAATCCGCGCGCGCCAAAGATTAGGTAGTGGTCGTATGCATGTAATATGGATCGGGTTTGAACAGGGGGTTGGGGCTAAGCCCCAACCCTTTTCTCTGCCAACCATACCTTAGTTACAATTCAAAGAAATTAAAACTAAGAATAGGGGTAAGAAACACCCACGGGCGGGTTGGTAGCCTGGGCCCTGCCAAATCGTTGACATGTCCATCCGGAGGTTGGGGGTTTGACCCCCGCGGACTTCACCACATTTTACACATTGGAGGGGTGTCACGTGGCACCATATCACTTGCCAAAAATATGACACGTGTCAGCAACTGATTCTCCCACATGTTTGCCACATAGCCTTCCCAGTCAGCATGCCAACTCACCACTGCCATGTCACTGTACATTCGTACGAACTGTATAGTCAACTGCCACATCAACACTATACGAACTACACATTCAACAAAATTTTGCCTGTTTGGAAAAATGAACAGAACATGATATTTCACTCATACGACGTATGCTTGAACCCGTTAAAGTTGTGTTGGGATCGTGAGGATGAGGCCTATGCACGTGTTCGTTTTGAAGCAATTCTGAGCACTTTGATATTTGAATAAAATTTGATCCCCTGGATCACTCCTCCCCATTGGGAAGCTTTTGGACCTCCAAAATACTACTTTCAGTCTATCTAAAGATGAGGGTACATTTCCCTCACCTTTCCAACCTCAATCCATCTAGCCTTGCTTAGATTGGTGCCTTTGAGACCAATACAAACGTAATCAACATCCCCTCGCTTTGAAGACCTTGTCTTCCTATCAAGGATTGTATCTTCATGCAATTCTGAAAGAAAATCTGGGGAGAAATATTTAATTGATGGAATCTGAACATGATCTCTTTGATCATCAATCAAAGGAGGCTCATACAATCTCAAGTTCTCAACATTAACAACAACATGCATATGCATATAAGGAGGCAAATCCAAACGAAAGGCATTACTACCAATCTTTTCAAGTATCTTGAAAGGACCATATCTAAGTGATTCCAGTTTTTTACCTTCTCCTTCAAGCCTCTCTTTGCTAATGTAAAGCCAAACTTCATCTCCAACTTGGAACTTGTGATCAACACGATGCTTGTCATGTCTTGCTTTGTACTTGGCTTGGCTCTTTCCCAACTGTTCTTGAACGGTTTGATGCACAAACTGAACTTGTTCAATGAACTTCTTGGCCTTGTCAATATCACTATGACCATCAATAGTCACATATTTCCCAAAGATAAAATCTAAAGGAGACTTTGGTAAATAACCGAAACAAGCCTCAAATGGAGAAGTTTGAGTTGAGGAATGCTTTGCTCGGTTATAATCATGTTGAATGTAGTGTGAATGCTCATCCCAAAGCTTAGGATGTTTGTTGCAATATCCATGAAGAATATGTACTACCATTATATTCACCACCTCTATCTGGCCATTTGTTTGTGGATGAAAAGCGATGCTCTTTTTCAACTTGGTATCCATGAGTGCCCATAAACTTGACCAAAAACTCCCAACAAATCAAGAATCTCGATCATAAATAATGGACTTGGGCAACCCAAAATGAACCCAAACATTTTGAAAGAACATATGTGTCATTTGTTCAGCTGTAACATGTTTCTTACAAGGCATCAAAATACACATTTTGCTTAAACGATCAACCACAACAAAAAGATAGTCATGACTCTTTCTTGACATAGGTAGACCTCCTACAAAATCCATAGAGATGCTTTCCCAAGAACAAGTAGGTACCAGAAGTGGAGTAGACAAACCCAAATTTTTGTTACTGGGCTTGCTTGTAGTACATAATGAGCATCCCCTTACATATCTTGAAACACTTTCATTCATCTTAGGCCAATAGCAATACCTTTGCAAGTTTGTTATTGTTTTTCCTACACCAAAGTGGCCAGCAATAAGAGAAGAATGTGCTTCTCTTATGATGTTGACTCTCTCACCCCGTGGAATACAAAGCTTGCCAAGGTGATACAATAAATTATCATGTACATGATAGTCCAATTCCTCAACTGGGTTAGAATGACATAAAGTTGCATAAACTTCTTTAAAATTAGAATCTAAAGCATACTGCTCAACATAACTCTCATGCATGATAGAATTATTCTTAAGAATAACTGAAGCACTAATAATAGGCCTAGAAAACATATCAACTTTATTAAAAATGCCCTTCTTATACCTAATAACCAAGTGAAATTGTTGAAGAAATCCCATCCATTTGAAGTGCTTTGTTTGTTGTAGCTTAGTTTGTGATTGTAAGTATTGCAATGGTTGATGATCTGTGTGAATGATAGATTCTTTTCCCAACAAGTAATGTTTCCACTTCTTCACACTTTGTACCAATGCATACAATTCCTTATCATACGTAGGATAGTTAATCATCGATCCATTAAAAATTTCTGAAAGAAAACAAATGGGCTTACCATGTTGTAACAAGACTGCTCCCATTGCATAATTGCTTGCATCTGTTTGGATCTCAAATGACTGTCTCAAATCAGGAAGTGCAAGAAATGGGGCTGAACTAATATTTTCGTTCAATTCATCAAATGCCTTTTGTTGCTTGCCTCCCCATTGAAAAAAGTGTTCAGTACTTCTCGATGCATGTAATGGAGTTGCAATGGATAAGAAGTTAGTAATAAACTTCCTCCAATATTGGGTTGCTCCCAAAAATCATTTCACCTCTGTTACATTGTTGGGCTTGGGCCAATCCACAATGACTTTGACCTTGGAAGGATCTGTCTTCAATTCTCCTCCTCCCACAATATGCCCCAAGTAAACAAGTGAGGTCTTGCCAAATTCACACTTAGACATCTTCAAGAACAACTTCTCTTTCTGTAAAACATCAAGTACATGTTTCACATGCTTGACATGCTCTTCACGTGACTTGCTAAAAATCAAGATATCATCCAAGTAAACAATCACACAATCATCAAGAAAAGGTATCAACACATCATTCATAACTCTCATGAATGTAGCAGGAGTATTACAAAGACCAAATGACATTGCCATCCACTCATACAAACCTTGCTTGGTTTTGAAATTTATCTTCTATGTGTCTCCCTCAGCAATCCTAATATGATGATATCCACTTCTCAAATCCAACTTAGTAAAATACTTGGCATCTTTTAACTGATCAAGCAAATCATCAATACGGGGAAGAAGATAACGATTATTTACTGTAATCTTGTTCAAGGCTCTAGAATCAATGCACATGTGCCATGTACCATCTTTCTTTGGTACTAAGACAATCGGTGACCCACATGGCAAAGTGCTTGGCCGAATAACCCCTTTGTCAAGTAACTCTTGGATTTTTTTTTTAATTTCTTCATTTTCCATCATTGACATCCTATACATACCAATGTTTGGAAGAGGACAATCCTGCTACAAAGAAATCTCATGTTGGACTCCTCTTTTTGGAGGCAATACTTTTGGTTCCTGAAACATCTCACCATGAACATTAACAACCTCATATAAATCAGATTTTAGTTTTGAGTCACATCGTTGGAAGGCTTTCCTTTCAACATTCTCTTTTGGTTTTATCATCAAGAGAACAAAATTCTTACTAACATTCACTAATCTCTTCATTTGTCCAGAATTTACAAGTGGCATGTTCATCTTCTTTGTATGTGCTCTAACAATGTACTCAAATCCATTTTTAAACAAATGATATTTGTTCTCATGTCTATGAAAGATAGTTCTCTTATCATACAAATATGGACTTCCCAAAACAATACCACATATATCCAATGGAATGACATCAAGCTCTACCTCATCTATAAAGTTTGCAGTAATGGCAAATCTGAGTTTACACCTTCTTGTTACATGCAACTTTGCATTGTGACATATCCATCCTAAAGGATATGGTTTTGGATGAGGTGTTGTCAAAGTTTAATTTCTTTACTGTATCTTCAGATATGAGGTTTGCTTGTGAACCACTATCAAAAAGTGTGTCTATTTTGGTATGTTTTTGAAATCACCCTTATGTGGAAAAGCTCTATTCTTTCTTTTTCATGTTGAGTTTCATTGATGGTAGAATTTGAAGAACTAGTGCTGTTACACATAAAAAATACTCACTTTGATAGTGTCGCAAGTGTTGTCATTACAAAGGTCGCAAGTGTCGCATTTTGCTCACAAGGTTGCAAGTGTCGCATGTTTCTCACAAGTGTCATAAAGTGTCAAAGAAAGCATGTTTCCATGATGCCTATGTCGTGCCTATAACGACATGAGAAACACTTGAAACACCTCAAACATTTGATTTGGAAGAGGAGAAATGAGTCAGCAGGCTTGCAAACCTTTTGCCATTTGAAAGCACCTCAAAAACTGAACTTTTGAAGGAGAGCGCTCCCCTATACCTCTTCTGGGAGTGTCGACGCTCCCCCTTACACTGTCTAGGAGCGTTATAAAGCTCCTTTGTCCCTTTTGAGGGAGCGCTATGGATTTTGAGAGCGTTGGCGCCCCTAAAGCCTACTAGGGAGCGTTACAACGCTCTGATGGTCCTTTTGAGGGAGCGCTACCTATTCTGGGCAGTAGTTAAGTTGTTGAGATGAATGGGGGAAGGATCCTTTCATTCTTGGAAGGCAGTTGGATTTGAATCCCTAGTCCAGCCATGATCTTAGGGCAGATCCTCAACTAAAGGAGGCAAATCCTCAACTTCCCCAAGGATATCTCAAGTGGTTATAGCCTCTCCAAGGCTATATAAGCAAGCTTTCTAATGGTGAAAGGGGGACTGGAAAGAGAGAATCACACCAAACTTATGATCTCATAAGTGGTGCTGGAACAGAGATATTTTGGAAGCAAGAAACCTATGATCTCATAGGGAGCAATCAATGAAGCTATCATCATTCGGATCGTGGATCTTTTGAGCAAGGGGTAGACAAGGAGGACTTGGCAAAGCTGCTACAATCAATCCATGGCTGTAAGCAATGTTTTGTCCTCAGTAATATAATTTGCTTGGCCTGTTTCTTTCTAATTCGTGTTCAATCTCACATGAATTTGTCTCTTTGTAGATAGATTTGTTTTCAAACTAATATCAATAGAGTAGGAAGTGGTCGTACTTTGTTTGTCTACAGGGCTCATCGAGGAGCGAAAGATTGGAGCTCAACTCGGAGCGTGCAGGGACAAACGTCGATAAAGAGGTACTTTTGTTTTCCTTCCTCCTCATGCATTAGTTTGTATAGATCTGAAAGGAAGTCAGTGTCCACGTTAAGCACTTTCTGTCTTAGAGTTTAGGGTCTAGCTCTTTGAGGCAATCTACCTGTCCGCAGGGAGATTTTCCTACAACAGAAACTGGCGACTCCA
>ML785238.1:743774-754809 GCA_009831015.1 Picea engelmannii
AACAGTCACCTCTCTTGAACCTTCATTTCATCCACCTGTATCCTTTTTCTCCATCTAGCACAGAAATTGGTGACAACCTCAAAGTCGGTGAATGAATTGAAGCTTGGGGGGCATGTCTCTAGCCTTTGATGATCATTCTGGAGCTAAGCCACTAGCTTTCAAGCTGGGGGCATACCAAGCTTAGTCTTGTTTCTTTCTCGTGCTCATAAATACATGAGAATGCATCCGGGTAGCCTTTTATCTCTTTTTCGGACCCGCATGGACACACGAAAAAGGAACCCCCCCGAAGTCATCTTTAAACTCTTTTCAGACTCTCTAAATATGAAAAGATTGTCGAGTGACCTTGCTTCCTTTCACACTCGTTAAAAGGTCCGAAAGGGCGTCTTTCGAGCGATAGTTTATCTCTTTTTTGGTCTCGTTAGACTATTGTACAAAAAAGGAATTGAGAGAGTTCTCTTTTAAGTGTTTTTCCAAACTCTATAATCCTGAAAAACCTTCGAGTTTTCTGTCTTTGGACTCGCTAAAACACACATCGACAGGCCCATACGGGGTCGAACCCTTACTTCTTCCAGTTCGTTAAACAAAGGAAGAGGAACTTACCGAAGGTGAGTTATATCGAGCATGTGTTATCCTCCTCGAGCTCATTAAATCAAAAAGAGGTACTTGTCTATCTGGATGGGGGAAAAATTGAAAGAAGCAAGCCAAGCAGTCTCTTGAGAACATCACCAAGTAATTCTTAGAGTTGCCCTTGAACACGACACTTTGTCTTTTGCACGCATTATAATATGCTAAACCTCTGCACTGAGCCAATCCTTTGAGTTTCTTTCACTCCTCTGGGTCACCTGACGTAAGTCATAGCATCCATTGCATCATAAAGTTTTGGTCCATGTCATGTTTCTGCTGTTGTGCCTCAGTGTTCAAGGGAAGTATCTGCCTCTAGAGTCAGCCATCCCGAATATCTTGCCTCAAAACCCGTGTCAGTCCATGTTCATTTGATCTACCAATTACATCTCTATGTCTGTTTCGTGTCGTTGATGGGGGATACATCAAGGCCCTCCTTCGACGAGCCTATTCCTGTCGACCTCAACACATTATCCAAGAACTAGACTTAGAAACCAGTTAGTACTTTGGGACCTGCATGCCTCAATGGCAGGCCTCCTCATGTTCGACAGTAGGTTTACATCATTGACCTATGATCGGATGATTCCACAGATGTTCGACTTCAGCTCATCCATTCACATTCGTTGGAATGTACTAGGGTACCTTGGGAATCATTAACATTAATGGTGATCTCCCTCGCACTTGTTAACGGTTCACACCATTGACCAGTAATCAAGTGGTTGCTGCCATGTTCGACATCAGGAAATCTATTCACATGGTTAGAATCGTACCACATTGGGATCGGTAAGAAGACCCTGGGTTGAGTGATCACTTTGATATGTACTTTGCCCAGGATGCGATGGAGTTTCTTTTGAACAATGACACATATATTGTTACATAGATCCACTTTGTATTGGTAGTGGCTATGTCTTGTCATCTCGTAGATCCACTGTGTATTCTTCGTGGCTACGATCAGTTCCAGTCATGGGAGTATAGATCCACAGTGTATTTTCAGTGGCTATACCTCTTTATCAATACAATTATGGATCCGCAGTGTATTTTATGGCGGCCATATCTTGCAAGTCTTGATCACCCAAGCATAGGTATGCCTGCCTTGGGTTTGAAACATGTCATAATATTTGTTGGATGTTTGTGTGCAGCTTTTGTCAGGTTCTCTGCGTCTATACCCTTGCTTGAAAGTCTACAAAGAATTTCAGTTATCAGTTCCTGTCTTCTAACTTCATACTTTGGGGGGCAATCTGTTACACATAAAAAATACTCACTTTGATAGTGTCGCAAGTGTTGTCATTACAAAGGTCGCAAGTGTCTCATTTTTCTCACAAGGTCGCAAGTGTCGCATGTTTCTCACAAGTGTCGTAAAGTGTCAAAGAAAGCATGTTTCCATGATGCCTATGTCGTGCCTATAACGACATGAGAGACACTTGAAACACCTCAAACATTTGATTTGGAAGAGGAGAAATGAGTCAGCAAGCTTGCAAACCTTTTTCCATTTGAAAGCACCTCAAAGACTGAACTTTTGAAGGAGAGCGCTCCCCTATACCTCTTCTGGGAGCGTTGATGCTCCCCCTTACACTGTCGGGGAGTGTTATAAAGCTCCTCTAGCCCTTTTGAGGGAGCGCTATGGATTTTGAGAGCGTTGGCGCCCCCTAAAGCCTACTAAGGAGCGCTACAACGCTCTGATGGTCCTTTTGAGGGAGCGCTACCTATTCTGGGCAGTAGTTAAGTTGTTGAGATGAATGGGGGAAGGATCCTTTCATTCTTGGAAGGTAGTTGGATTTGAATCCCTAGTCCAGCCATGATCTTAGGGCAGATCCTCAACTGAAGGAGGCAAATCCTCAACTTCCCCAAGGATATCTCAAGTGGTTATAGCCTCTCCAAGGCTATATAAGCAAGCTTTCTAATGGTGAAAGGGGGACTGGAAAGAGAGAATCACACCAAACTTATGATCTCATAAGTGGTGCTGGAACAGAGATATTTTCGAAGAAAGAAACCTATGATCTCATAGGGAGCAATCGGTGAAGCTATCATCATTCGGATCGTGGATCTTTTGAGCAAGGGGTAGACAAGGAGGACTTGGCAGAGCTGCTGCAATCAATCCACGGTTGTAAGCAATGTTTTGTCCTCATTAATATAATTTGCTTGGCCTGTTTCTTTCTAATTCGTGTTCAATCTCACATGAATTTGTCTCTTTGTAGATAGATCTATTTTCAAACTAATATCAATAGAGTAGGAAGTGGTCGTACTTTGTTTGTCTACAGGGCTCATCGAGGAGCGAAATATTGGAGCTCAACTCGGAGCGTGCAGGGACAAACGTCGATAAAGAGGTACTTCTGTTTTCCTTCCTCCTCATGCATTAGTTTGTATAGATCTGAAAGGAAGTCAATGTCCACGTTAAGCACTTTCTGTCTTAGAGTTTAGGGTCTAGCTCTTTGAGGCAATCTACCTATCCGCAGGGAGATTTTCCTACAACAAGTGCTAGAAATGGATTCCTTACCTTTATGTCCCATGGTTGTAATCTTTGTCTCATCACCGGATTCTTAACCCAAATCATGTTGGGTAGTTGCAATAGTCTTTGGCTTCCCTTTGTTGTTGAACTTTTTGGGTCTCATCTCAGGATGAAGTTTCCAACAATGGTCTTCATCATGACCATCCTTAGAACAATGCTTGCGTGCCAGTTTTTCTCCATCTTTCCTCATCGAAGAATTCTTCTTTCCTTTTCCCTTGAACTTTCCCTTTCCTTTATCTCCATTAAAGAAAGGATTATTGTTGCCCTCTTGAGGAACATTCTTTCCTCTTGCTTCTAAATGAGTAGCCTGCACACATACTTCATCTAGATTTGTAGGGTTAAACATAAGTATGGTATGTCTCAAATAACTATGCAATCCTCCAATGTATTTGAGAAAAGTAACTTGTGAAGACAAATCTACACCCAAAACCAAAGCTCTTTTCCTAAACTCTTGAGTATAGCTTTGTACATTTTCCCCCTTAGCTTGTCTAAAATTTTGCCAAATCCATTATAGCTTTTTGCATGTATGTTAATGGATAAAATTGCCTTCTAATTGCAACACTAAAATCATTCCAAGAGGATAAAACTTTACCATGTTTCTTCGTGTCCTCTTGAGTTTTGGCTTCCCACCAAATTAGTGTTGCACCTTCCAATCTAAGAGAGGCAAGTTGAACTTTGGTTTCATCATCATGGATCTTTTGTATCCTACAATAAACCTCTATTTGACGAACCCAATTTTCCAACCTTTCTGCATTCACCTCTCCATTGTACATAGGCAATTCAAACTTAATATCAAGCTTTAGTAAAGGAGTTTGTAAAGGAGTTTTACCATGTCCTTTTGGAGAATTTGGAGGTGGTTTTGAAATGGTGGAAGAGGTGGAAGATGGAGGTGAAGGAGGTGGGAAATCACCATTCCCTCCATTTCCCTTTGGAGTTTTATCACCACTGTCTCCATTGCCCTTTGGAGGGTTGGAGCTTTCACCTTGCAATCTTGCATTTCTTTCTTCAAACAAAACTTTCACCATCTCAGTCATATCATAGAAATCTTTTCTGAAAGTTTCCTCCTCTGAAGGAAGAGTTCCATGACTCTCCTCATGAGCCATACTTGGTGAATATATCCTTGAAGCTTGAGGGGATTTGATAGTTCTCCTTCTTGACAGTTGAAAACTTGGCTCTACAAGTTGACCTTCTCCTCTTGTGAGCTTCAACATTGTAAGCATCAGAAAACAAAATACTTGCAAACAATCAAGCCTTCAAAAACCTATGCTCTGATACCAATTGATCTGAAAATGAAGAAGACTTGTATCTTTTAAATTATTTGTAAGTGTTAATTATGTGTGCTTGGGAAAAATGATCAATTTGCAAACACATAAATCAGAGAGTTTTCCCACTTAAGATGCACATAATAACCAACAATTAACAACCAACAGTAAACACATAACACAACAAATGATAAAGGAGTTCACCCCTCTCTTGGCCTACATCTCCTGGTCCAGCTTACAATGGATCTTTATATTATTTGCTCAAAGCGATAAAAACAATGCTCAAAATGCCAAATAGATGGCTCCAATGGGTCCAGAACATCCAAAAACCCCTAGTTGGGCTCTTTTTACACCTAGTTTGGCCAAAAAATGAAGAAGTTATCTTCCTGAAAAATTTCCCCTTCAAGCTTGTTGTCTCTGGTTCACCAATTTGCACCTATGTGTGACTAACCTGGCTCCTCCAGTGTTACTAGGCCAAAAACCTAGCACCACGCGCACTCCACAATTCAGAGAAAAATGTCAAACCGTTAGTGCGATTAACGCCTCTTAGAACAAGGGTGTTGGTCGCATGGGGGACCATATGGCCAAGTCCCAATGCCTATCTCGGGCCCGTTTGCAAGAATGAATGCGGTGTTGAAACTTGTCCTGGCGTGTGGCCACTTGACCATTTGTTATTTGGAAGTGTTAACTCTGCGCGCACCAAAGATTAGGTAGTGGTCGTATGCATGTAATATGGACTGAGGTTTGAATCGGGCGTTGGGGCTAAGCCCCAACCCTTTTCCCTGCCAACCATACCTTAGTTACAATTCAAATAAATTCAAACTGAGTATAGGGGTAAGAAACACCCACAGGTGGGCTGGTAGCTCGGGCCCTGCCAAATCGTTGATGTGTCCATCCGGAGGTCGGGGGTTCGACCCCCGCGAACTTCACCACATTTTACACACTGGAAGGGTGTCAGGTGGCGCCATATCACTTGCCAAAAATATGACACGTGTTGCCACTGATTCACCCACCTGTCTGCCACATAGCCTGCCTAGTCAGCATGCCAACTCATCACTGCCAAGTCATTGTATGATCGTATAGATTGTACGATCAAATTCCACGTCAGCACTATACAGACTGCACAGTCAACAAAATTTTGCTTGTTTAGCAAAATGAACATAACATGATATCTCACTCATACGACGTCCGTTTAAACCCGGTCAAGTTGCGTTGGGATCATAAGGACGAGGCCTACACACGTGTTTGTTTTGAAGCAATTCCAAGCACTTTGATTTTTGAGCAAAATTTGATCCCCTGGATCACCTCCCTACCACCGAAGATCACAAAATCCTTGGATGAACAAGGTGAATACTCTGTGAACCAATCTTGCATGTTGGTGAAGTGTCATGATGGTCCTAAATCAATTAACCAAGCAGATGACCTGAACTGATTTGTCTGTGTTGTGGTTGTGAATGCATAGAAGATTAACTCCTTCTCTTTTGTGTGCTTTGTGACATGAGCCTTCTGCTGAGGCCCTCCTTGGTTGGATTTCTGATCTGCTAACCTTTTTTTGTAGTTCTTCTTCATATGTCCTACCTTGCTATAATAATAACATGTGATGGTCTTTGGGCTCTTGGCTGCATATTCACCATTTCCCCGACCGTTCTTCTTTTCCCATTTGCTTTTTCCCTTGACATTGGCTGCAAAGACCTGTTATGAACCCTCGATTTCACTGTTGCTACCAAATTGTTTCTTCCATCTGTCCTGTCAGAAGACCTTATTGCACAACTCTCCAAACTTCAAGTCAACATATGTAGTGGTGATGGTCAGGGTCTCTATGAAGTGCTCATAAGCACGTGGTAACCTTTTTAGCGTGATTACCGCCATGTCCTCTTATTCTATCTTCTGGTCAATGGCCTCCAACTACTCTCGAATGTCCTTGATATGGAGTAATCTCTCTTGTAATGATGCACCCTCACTCATTGTGATAAAAACCAACATGTTCTTCAAGAAGAAGGATTGGCCCTTGTTTGAAGTCTCATGCAAATCTTTCAAATGATTCCAAATCGTGGTGAAAGTCTTCCCAATTTGAACCTCATGAAGCATGTCATCTATCATGGACAACTTGAGTAGCATCACAAATTATTTGTCTTGTCCATCAAACTTGTCCTGGTCTTTACCCACAACAGTGGGTCGGGTTGTCTTGTTGAGAATGATATCTGACAAACACTTGTACTAAAAAATGGCCAACATACGTTGCTTCCACGTATTGTAGTTCTTCCCAGAGAACTTTTGGTTGCCTTCCAACATGATGTTGGACAACAAAGCCATAGATACAAGTCAAGAGTGCAGAAAAACAGATTGAATCAAATAAACAAATGCAAAATACATGTTCTTCCTTCCCTGAAACTAAAACACGGGAGTAAAAACACCTAGTTTCAATGAAACCCTTTTCACTCTTCAATGTGCTACGGTTGTGATCCTTCGATATGTCTTTGCCGGTAGCAATCCCTGGGTATTCACGCTCTCACACACTTTATGGCACTGAGACTATTGAAGTCGCAAGAGTGAAAAAATTGTCTTTCAAAGGCCCGAGACTCTTGATATGACTTCTATAACTTTGGGCTCTGATACCATATTACGAAAATCGAGCACATAAAGAAACCAAGATAACTTAAAAGAGTTCTATGTATTGTATATTAAATGAGAAAGCAAAATCTTTCTTATATAGGGCTACAATCAAGTCGAGTCAATCCACTTTATGAATGTGGGATAAATCAATAAAGTGAAATAAGACATAAAAGCATAAACTAACCTAAAGTCGAATTGGCTTTACCAATGACTAAGTCTAATATCTAGTTGATCATTATAAACTAACTTTCATTTTAACACATATGATAAACTAATGCAGGAAGAAGGACACCAAGGTAGTTGACGGTGTTTGGTTGTTCATGGGATGTGCAAGTACAATAATAGTTTAGTATGCCCAGAGAGACCATCATAAGCACAAGTAACACATGTGAGCACCATATATGGCATAGTGGGGATTTCTACCTATTATTGAATATGGTGATAAATTTTTGCAATGACCCATTAATAATGCATGAATGATTGTTATAAATAATAAACCACACAGTGTTGACTGGATTATGCATGGGAATTATACAAATTAATTTTTGAGATCATCCCCTTAGTATCCTAAGGTTTATGGTTACAAGCATAACAAAGAGAGTAAGTGAAAAGGTTAATCTGAGGATATTTTGATAATGATGACATCTTTTATCATGACTATTTATATACTCTAATGCTATAATCTGAAATGGATCATTATATAATTTGTCATCTATTTTGGTACTCTACGAGTGGAAAAATTAGGGCCATGTAATTGTAGGGCCCATTTTAGGGTAAGTCCTATTTTGGTGATTTTGGATCCTAAAACTTCTAGAGCCCATTTGGGGCATTAAATGACTGTTTTTGAGGTCAAATCTTTTAAAAAAGGTTCCCAACCTTTTGACATTGTTCTACTCACTGCGAACTTTCCTATAGTACAAAGAACACCTTAATCAGAATTTGCACGAGGAAGTTATGTCTCCCACAAATAGACATATGATTTGACCAACATAGTACTAAGTGGATGCCACATGCCCATTACTCACAAATGTGGAGCTAGTCACATATGGAATTTCATGAATATTCTATAGGGTCGAAAACCTTAATCCTAATCGAGATTTGAGGCATGGAAAAACCCTAACCCTAACCCTAGACGACTACAGGGACATGTTAAATATTGGGTTGCTATGAAAGAAAGGGGTGTCATTCCTATCAAAATAAATCATGGTATAGCCACAATAATGTCATTAATGTTAGTTGTCATCTACAAACCCTAATGCAGTGTCTGACTACAACTTTCTCTCGATAGTGCTCAAGGATCAAAACCACTAAGTTGACTAGGTCGAATGACTCAAACATTATGGAGTGGTTAATTATGAGTAGGCCATAATTTTTTAGTTAAATTCCCCATGCGACAATTGTCAAGGTGACCCTAATTTGAACTTAAGAAACAACTTAAGGTGACACTATTCACATGTGTGCCAAACTCTAGATGAGCTTAGACCTTATAAAAAAATTATTAGGTCGATCAATCTTATGATCAACATAGCACTTAATTAAGAATCATTTGGCTAATTATCCATGGGTAGGGCAGTTTTATTCCACCAATTTTTCGCAAGATTTGCACCTGGCACCAACTGCAAACATGAGCACAAACACAAGTGGCCGATGAGGGAGAGCATGTCCTTGTCCTTGTGAAGACTTATAATAACACCATGATTTCATTGACTCAAGAACCTCATGTTGACACTAGGCCATTATTCACCATGGAATTGTAAACTTGTACCCTTTGCAGGGCCATTTCCCTTATTATTCTAGTTGTTCATGTACCACTACCTTCACTATTAGCATTGACCTAAGAACCATTTTGAGTTTATAATGAATGAAATGGTTCATTAATTGAGCATCCATCAAAAGGAGTATGAAGACTCATAAACATACTGTTATAAGACAAAATATAAATAATAATATAAGAGTTATATAGAAGTAATGATCACAATGATTGTGACTTGTGAATCTTAGTACCTAGGTTTATTTAGGATAAATATATTCATTACAATTCACCCCTCCCTGAGATGCTTCTTCCTTGAAGAAAAAACAAGCATTGATGCCAAAGATCAACTTTGACCACGAGTCAAAAATAGATCATATTCTTGGTTTGGTACATCAACATTGATATAGCTTTGGATATAGCTTTGCAACCCTAGTCGTCGCCTCCCCGCTTTGACGGTCCTGGATCTAGATCCCCCGAACTTCCTTGACGAAATCATATCTTTCAAGGCGCTAGTGGGTTCGTTGGGTAACCCTCCCACGCGTCCCAACACCTCCCAGTTCGTGAAAAAATTGGAGTAGATCCCTGAAGTAAAGATCCCATGTATTGCAACAAGAAGAAAGGCTCTTTCCATTGCCTCCAGAGCAATTGCAGGTCAGTTCATGGGGTTATGGCTTTCATCGTGTTAGATCGATCTTTGGATTGAGCAGAACTAACATCCATTGGTTCAGGGATGCATGAATCATTTCTTCTGTGGTAAGGGCTTCTATATTTTTTACTTTGAGCACAAAGCATATAGAAATCTCATTTTCAGAAATAGTCCTTACTTCTTCGGCCCAAGAGGGTTATACCTAAATAAATGGACTCCATATGTTGACCCAGAAAATGACATCCCCTCAGCTGTCCTGGTTTGGGTGAGACTTCCCCACATGATTTTTCACTACTGGGGTGACGAAGTTCAAAAAAGTATAGGCAATACTCTAGGAAAATCCATTGATAGGGTTGAACCTAAAACTAGTATGTACTCCTGTGCTAGGATTTGTGTTGAAGTAGATCTAGAAAAAGGGATCTCGGAGGCAATCAAGTTAAAGTTAGATGATTGAACCTACATTCAGAAGCTAGATTATGAGCAGCTCCTATTCAAATGCAAGTCATGTCATGAATATGGTCATTTTGCTAAAAAAATGTCCCAGTAACAAACAAACTCAAGAAGTTGATGCAACACAACAAGAGGAAGGTTGGCAACAAGTTAGGAAGAAAGCCAATAATGGTAAAGGATCATGCTTCAGTCCCGGATCCTCAAGATCTATCCTCAATCCGGGGCCCTCTCGTCAAAACCCTCCTCCCAAATCCCCCCCTAAAAAATTCGCTCCCAACCCCTCCAACATCCCCCTCTTTCCCAACCAAAACTCCTTTGAACCGCTTGGTGAATCCTCTTGAAAGAAAAACCCTCCTTCAACGCCTGTGTTGGCCCCTATCTCCTTCTCTGCCCCAGCTATAGACATAATAGAAAGAGAGTCAAACGAAGACGAGCCTTCCAAGGAAGACACACAAGAAGTGGAGCAACAAGTAAATGAAGAACCCCTCTAAAAAAAACAACACAATCAAGACGTGGAGGAAGGAGAACTCCCACCAGAAAATCCTAGAAAGTCGGGTCGAAGATCAAATAAAGAAGTCAGAGAAGAAACAACATCAAAAGAAAAGGCACAAGGCAACCAACAATCTATAGAAAACTCCATGTACACGTAATACGAAAAGGAGGCACTAAAGGTTCAGACTTCCCGACTCATGGCAGTCGGGCCTCCTCCACTCCCCGTCAATGAATCTTCTCTCCTGGAACTACAGGGGCTTTGGCAAAAAATTTAAAGCTGAAGCCCTAAGAGATCTCAAAATATGTCCAACCCCTCAGTAATCCTCCTCCAGGAGACCAAAATGGAGGTGTCAATTGTTCTAGAAACAACAAAAAAGGTTTTCAAAATCACCATTGGAACATTTGTAAGCTCTCAAGGAGCCTCTGGCGGCATAGCAACTCTTTGGGACGATCAAATATAGACTCTCGAGGTAACTCTAGAAACTCAAAGATGGCTTCTAACAGTTCTTAAAAATAAGGATAATAGTAATATCATCTTAGTAATCAATATTAATGTTTATGCCATTATTATAGTTCTTTGCATTTCAATAGATAAGAGCATCATAAGAACAAGATCACTGAGAAATACACATTCACAAGAGACACAACATTTATCCTGGGAAACCCTCTAGGGGACGAAAACCCAACAAAAA
>ML785239.1:0-41854 GCA_009831015.1 Picea engelmannii
GTGAAAAGGTTTGATTGAAAAGGTAAGATAAGTGGAAATTTTTATTTCGAAAGTATGAATCTAGGTATGTTTGATAAATTTTGTCCTAGCTTGAAAAATAGGGTAGAACTAGAAGAAAGAAGATTTGATATGAGTAGATCTGATAGAAATGATGAAAGATATGTTATTCCTATGCATAGAAAGAATGTTTGGACTAACAAATGGATGCAGGATCTTAGAAAGAATTTTTTGTAGGTTAGTTTCTATGACCCTAGTGCGTAGTATAGGAAAGGTTGGGGATCATTCAAAAGAAAGAGAGGATTAACTCTTTTCTATAATTTTAGAAGACTAGGACATCTTGCTAAGGAATGCCCTGGTAGAGGTCCTATTTTCCTTTGTTGTAAAGGTATAGACCATGAAGTTTTGGACTGCCCTAGAATGATTTCTTAGGTTGAAAAAATAAATATAAGACAAGAAAACCCCGAGGAAGATCAAGCAACTAATACCATGGAAGAACCCTAGAAAGAATCAGAGAATGTATTGCTACAAATGAAAAAAACCCTGAATGGTCACAAAAATGTCAACTTATCAGAGATCTTCAAAGAAAAAGAGTACATAGAAAAAAGAATAGGAGACTTCGACATTGACTATGTTTTGGATGAGGAAACACAAGTGAATATCATCACAGAAAGAACCTGGGAAATTTTAGTGAAGCCTGCTATGATTCCTTCATTAGGAAGAATAGGATTATTTAGAGGAAAGTTGATAACCCTATGTGGAAGACTCACCCAGGTATCTATGAGTGCTCATGGAACTTCGACAGGGGAATATTTTGAGGTTGTTAAATTTATTGAGAGAGGAACCCCATTTACTATGTTACTAGGAAAAACCTGGATTGAGAAGGTTCAGAACAAAAGAAAAGAAGAGGAAGCCCTAGAACAGAAGAAGAAAGAACTAAAAGATCTCATGACTAGGAGGATAGCGCACTTAATTGAAGAACAAGATAACAGAGTGAAGCTATTTAGAACCGGAAACTTGGATGTCGAAGTTTAAAGAACAAAATAAGAATCACAAAAGAGTGGAGCACCTACCCCAAATAAAGAAGAAGTATTGCCCTTGAACCCTATGAAAGAATCTCAACAACGCAAAGTTACTATACCTAAAGAAGATAAGAATAAGAATGGAAAGAGGAATACTGAGACAAAGATCATAAGGAAGAAGGCTAGAAATATTAGTAAGAAGAGAGAAAAGATAGAAGTAGTTGTAGAAGGTTCCAAAGGGGACTTCGCAGAAGGAAGGCTTGCAAAACTGGAACTTCGTCGGGATATCATAACAATGCAACATGGCACTTCGCCATGCAGAAGAAATATAACTGTTAGATCGATGGCCCCAAATGGTTATAACAACAATTATGACTAGAAATCTCGTCTTCAGACCATTGGGACCACGCTGCAACAGACCAAACCATATGATGAAGGCCTCTTGTCCATTGGAGAGATCTGTTACACCACTGTCTACTTATTTCATTAACTGTTGCACCAAGAATACTTTTGCAAATTGTATCCGCACCAATGAGAGAACTCATTGCTACCGCATTGTGTTTACTAAGATCAACACATGTTCTATTGCAATGAAGCATTCATTCATCAATCTGAGTTATCTGATATTGAGCGTGTATGTCAAACGAACTCAGCGCAACTAAAAAGTTTGTAGAAGAAGTTATAATCGATTTAATGGCCAAAAAAGTAATGTCAACCGAGATTCAAGCCTCATCGATGAGAGGAGTGCAAGCCTCCCCATCGACTTCTCACAGATCCATAAAATCCCGATCTGTAGCCGAGAAAAGAACCAAGCATTGAGATGACTTGGAGAATGCAAAGTTAATCCCAACTATACTTCCTGACTACATCTAGCCTTTGGATGGCGCGGTGATTCATGATAGTGTCCCGAGGGATTTTGATTATACCTTGGTTACTGTGTACCTCCCGAAGGGGATACATGCAGTTATAACACAACAGGATAAGATTGCGACATTAAAATTCAGTGACTTCAACCTAGTGGACCGCAAGAACCACAGTATTCTTGCCTCTCACATATACTTGACTAGGACGAAGGGGAGGAACTCGAAAATAATCCCCCAACCATGGACTATGAACCTCGTGCAGTCCACCATCTTGAATGTGATGAAGATTCCATATTTCATAAGGCACTAGGAGGTTAAAGTGTGTGTTATGCTCCTTATATCATGCTACCATGGTGACTATCTATGGCTAGAAAGACACATCACATTCAATCTGACGTTGATCCATAGGATCACTGGATTAAGCATGCAGGGACTAGACCCACAAGACTTCTACCCAGGGAAGGTTGCAGACTGTGCCCTGGCTCAAGGAATTAAGGATACCTATGGCAATGTATAAAATGGGATGTGAGGCTACAAGGTAGCTTCCATCTATAATGGCGTAGTGCGCCTGGCCTACCAGCTGATCGCAAGAAAACTAGTGAGAAATAAAAGACCTATGCAAGTCACAGGGTTTGTTGTTGACCTCGCCGGAAAATGTGTAGAAGGAATCCAAATGAATTGGGAAAAGTACTTAGTCAACCAACTAGAATTGGATTGTCATGAAGCTTAGGATCAGGGCTAAGATTTCTATTTCAGCTGACTACTGATCCTCATAGCATTTACTACTTGGGAGATGACGGAAGGTGTGACCTTCCTGAATATTGAGTCATTCGAGCCACTCGCTATGAAGTTCACCACGCTCTAGTACTCGAGCAATATGGGAAAACAATGGTAGTCGAACTCAGTATTCCATACATACTATCTCTAGATAAAGAGGGCTATTGGGGTTGTCCCTCGTATGTCGTCGAACAGCCTGCACCGGTTCATACCCCTCATGAAGTTTTGCACAGATCAACACTTTATTTATATAACTGCGCATGCAGATGAACATAAAGAAGAGCTTCAGTCATACTATAAGCTCACAGAGAAGGACCTCAAGGAGATAACTAAGGACTGGTCTGCAAGGCTCCTTACCCCTGCTGACCCCACAGAAATGTCTAATCCCAAACTAATTGGCAACTCAGAGGCCACTCATGAAGAGCATGATACACCTGGAACTAGCAGAAAGAAGAAGACCGAAGAGGTACAAAAACTGAGTTGTGCATCAAACGAAACGTCTTCAGAATCACCTAGATGAGGAGATAAGGATGAAGTAAATAAATAAGAAACCAATGGAAAAGAAGATCAACAGAAGCAAGGAAAATTAACACCACCTAGGGATCCCATGGATGAGGTTGATCCCTATAAGAAAAGAAAGGCTTCCCCCATGAAACCTACCTCGCGGAGGAAATCTAAAGCCATAAGACTAAGCTGTATACTTTTCTCACACTCGATGACTTTGACTTCATCATCGCAGTCATATTAGATGCCTCACAATATATTATGAAAAACATCGAAGCCAAGCAAGTATCAATGTATGAAAAAATTGAGACAAAACTAAGAGGGGTACAATCGACCCTTCAATCCAGCTGCACAGTATCCACTGCGCCCCTTCCATCAAAAGAACCAAATTTTGGAGATGAACCTACCAAACTCCGCAAAATAGTTGATGTGACCGAAGCTCGCCTTCGTCGAGCACAAGAAGAGAAAGAACAAGCCATGGTGGCCCTGAAGCAAGCACAACAGGAAGTGGTAGAGAAATGTTGAGTTGCGCAATAGGAGAAGGATGACCTCCACACCAAGTTTGAAGAGGAGAGAGCATAGGTCAAGCAAGAGAAAGAGCAATTTCTCGCAGGGCAGCTCAGAGTCAAATAAGCAGTCAACAGAGCATTTCACTCTGTGACAGGCTTAGAGAAAAAGGTAGAAGAACTAGTGGAGAATCAAGTATCACATATTGCGGAAGCTATCGAACAACTTCAACAGAGAATCACGGATCTAGAGCTACAAACAGTGCCAAGTATCCTGCAGGACGTGCGATACCAAAGAGAAGCCACCGTTCGGAGAGGATTTGAGAGGATCAGAGCATTCACTCTGGAATGTGAACAGCTTAGTAGTAAAAGTGCATAAACCTACGAGTGACTTACTGAATAACCTAAACTAAATGGACTAGAGTCACAACTCTAGGAGGAAATGCAACAAGCAGTGACAATATAGGTGCAGTTGAAGCTCATTTCAGCAGTTGAAAGGATGAAGCGGTCCCAGGCATAGTGCATTGCTCAACAACAGGTCCACACCATACAGAGCAAAGTCATGGAAGTGACTCAGAGGCTCCAACCAGTCTAGGACGAAGCATGCCAACTGTTTGAGGAGATTGAAGGCCAAGGAGCAGAGCTAGAACAAGTAGTCACTGTAGTCTAACAACACTTAGAGGGACCTATTAATGAAGAAGTTATCCAAGATTTTTTTGAGCATGAAGCCTTGGCATAGCAATAGGTCGAAGTCGCTCGAGCTAAGCTTGAGGATTTTGAAGCAGAGCTACCCAGACTAGAGTGAATAGGGATGAGTCATAGGTGTGTGTTGGGGGCCTGTTGGCCCTTGACCAAGTTTTGAGGATCCTTGGTCATGTTTGACCTATTTTTGGACTTCGACAGGCTGTCGAAGGTGAAGAACAATTCAAAGTGGATATCACTGGATCTCGGCCCCTTGTTTAGGGATTTTTGGGTTTTGGGCTTATGTAACGGGTATGGGGATGTCGGCCCATGGGTTTACCCATGTTTAGGCCCACTTTGTAATGTATAAATAGATGTCTAGGCAATGCAAGAAAGATAACGAAGGATGATATAAACATTTGTGTAGTGATGTGTTAAGTGCAAGTGGTAGTTGTACATGCTTTGTGCATACTATGAGAAGCTTGCAGGGCTAAGTGCAAGTGATTGTGTAAATTCTTTGTGCTGTGATCTAGCTTAGGGAAGGAGGATCTAGTGGAGTGTGTGAAAATCTCCTATCCTATGTGATGTAGGATCTCGTGGCTCTGTGCATGTAGAATATTGATAGAGATAATAAAAGAGAAGAAGATTTGGTGGGCATAGCCCTAGGCTAGGCATGAACCACGTATATCCTATGTTGCTATGCTTTGTTCAATGTATTGATGTGTTCATGTGTTTACTTGCTTAGTGCTTTGGCATATATGAATTATAGATAGATATGTTGATGATTTTTGCTTAATAATATGGATGAATACTATATATAACCTATGTGAATGTGCTTAGTTCTTGAATAACTAGATCTGGGTGAATATTGTGTTGGCCTGTTGTTAGGGTTTACCTGTGCTGTAATTTAAGGTTGAATACTAACGATTTATAATTGCTAAGTGTTCTGTTAAGGTGTTACAATCACATATCCATGTCCCATCTAGTCCTGCAACCACCCCTGCCTCTACCTTGGGTGATAATGCATCTTCTTCGTAGGTGTTTTCGAAACGGCCGGTAGTTAGGGTTTTGTTGGTGCTCTATTGAAGCGTTTAACCCTGGGTCTTCCCCTGTGCCAAAAACTATATTTGTACTATTGTTCGTACTTGAACTCCCACTGGTGTTGCTACCGATACTTCCACTTGTACCACTACCTGTACTATTGTTGGTACTTCCACTTGTACCCTCGCTTCTATTCCGATCTCCTATATTTCTATGACTATCAGTCACTAGTTCTCTAAACAACTCTTTCTTTGTTGATGTGTTAATCGTACATGGGGTTGTAGGTTCTACACTTATTTAGATATAGATAGGGGTATATGCTTCCTCATTAGATCCCTCTCCTATAGTCTTTATTTCATAAGTGGTGTGCAATATTTCTTCAATGTTCTCCACAACATGAAGATCCTCTACCTCTTCCTCATCACTCTCCAAGCCTTCCCTCTCGGCTACTACTCTTTTCTTCCTATTGAGTTTATACTAGTAGGGTCCTCCACTGCATGTTGTTTCTTCCTTCTGAATAAGTTTTTGGATCTCCTCTTGATCCATCATAATGGGATCTTTCTCTTTGTTGTGCTCTTCTCTATCCATTTCCCCCTCCATCTCAGACCTTCCTCAATGTTGCCCCTAACTCCCCCATGCACACAGGGTAGTTTAGCTGTCTGATTCCATAGTTAATACCCATTTATCATGCAACAATGTCTTGATTGAAGTGTACAACGACCTGATGTACCTTCCCCTTGGACCCTTAAGAAAATATTGTTATGCTACACTGTAAGACTTTGATGTATCTACTGAAAACTATGTGATATACCCCACTACAATGTTTTCTAGCCATAAATCTATTGCGCGTGTGAATTTTTTATTCACCCTCTTCAACCGCATGATACTTTCTTCTTTCCACTCCACTGATCTAACTCTATTTTTCGTATGGGAATCTTTCAACCTTTTTTCCACTCCTGCAATATCTTGGGAAACTCACTAAATAAAATCTCGTGTATTTTGTTGAATATGTATCTCTCCAAGTACTATCTTGACTTAAACCTATGGCTTCTATTATCTTTGTGGGAAAACTATAGTTCTTGAACTGTCAACCATCTTTCAATCTCTTCTTTTATGGGATTCCAACCTACAAACATTCCCTTTCTTAACCCTCACACTATACTGCATGATGCATCCCTCCCAATCTAATCTTCTGAGTTCCAACTGGAAACAAAACCATTGTTGGTTACTTATGGGCTGACCTAGGTTCAAACTATAGGATTACCAACCACCCTTTGAACATCAGTCCTTCTGGATACCAAAAGGAAACACAGGGCACAAAGTGCATCACGAAGTCTCACCCGATATTTCTTCTATGGGTGGCTATAGGACTCAGGTGTCTACAACCATGGGATGGGATGTGTTTCTCTCTCAGGGGAATCAGATCTATTCACCTGTTAACTCTTGAATACTCGTATATTATGCTAACTCTAACTCTTACCAGTGACACAACATATAACCAACAGACTTCATTAACCATTACAACAACATATTCCAAATAACATATATTCATCTACTGCAACATAAGATTCAGATGTGACTACTAATATGAAATTCATCCATTAAGTGTTGTTATACAGAGTTCATCAATTCATCCTTAGTGTGCAATATTATTTTCCTTACTATTCTAATAGGTTCATCATAAAACTTATTAACTCAAATCTAACTTTAAGAAAAGAAAACATTCATACACATGACACATATATACCGTGTTTCACCCCCTCCCGGGCTATGTCCACAAAGATCTTTTTCTTTGGTTCTTTATTCATATTCATGCAAAATCTAGTGTTGTGCATTGTACACTTCTTCCTCCATTATAACTCATATCCATAGATCGTGACAATCAAAACTTAGGACTTCCTCTCCAATAGTTCTATTTTATTCATATTCACTCTCTATCTGACTTACAAGACCAACCCCAATCAAAAACCACAACAACAACCCTTTCATAGTCCTAATACATTCTACTTATACAAAAAAGTGGGACAAAGCTCTTACAAAAACCCTAAAAGTAAGTGGGTTAGGGTTTTCCAATTTCCCCTTGACTTAATCTCGATTGTTCCATGATCCAACCATTCTCCAAGTAGGCGCTTGTCCACTTTGCAACTACTCCACAACAGTTTGTCCACTTTGTAACTGCTTTTCTCAGCACTGCTTTTCCTCTTTTTTCGGTGCACTTCCCTATTTTCTAACACTGGTTTGATTATTTCCCCAAATTGGCCTATGACAACATCCCCAAAATAAATGTTTTATGTAATTACAAGAACTAATAACCACATGGAGTCCCCAAGAATCTCATGTAACCACCGCTCCCAACTAAAACCAACATGGGTGAAAAAAACAATAATAAATGACCTAGCCCTTTTATCCCCCTCTCTTCTGGAATAGTAGCCCCCTATATATCTTTTCCTTTTCCATCCTATAGCTAAAAATGTATTTTATTAATATAAATACATGTATTACATTTCTAGGCACCCCGACCTTTCAACATACTATCTCACCAGCCTAAGTCACATTTACATAATACATTCTAGTTCATAGGGATCAAAATCGAGGCCTTACATCCCTCTCCCCTTATTTTTTCACTATCCTCAGTGAAAAACATCACAATGATGTTCTTAATATTACAAATATAGGTTCTTTGGCCTTTAATTCACACACGAAGTCCAACCAAATTCTTGAATACATAGGAAATCTAGCCTAAAAACAACATACATAGGAACTTCGACCCAAAACATGCACAATGGTTGTACAATTTTATATTTCTGGAAGTAGTTCCAACCAACAAGTTTTCATTCCCTATCAGCATGAAAAATCTAAGGAAGTGTACCCCCTTCTATGCTCTATATTCCTTCAATATGTACCACTTCTTTTCAAGGCTGTAGTGCACTCAGCCATGAATTCTTAGAGTTGTTGCCCTAGGAACTCTAGCTGCAACAAGTCCATTGGACTTTATTCATTCATTGCCTTTGTCCTTAAGATCAATTTCCTTTTGGTTCTCTTATTCCCAAGCTTCCAACTTCAATATCCAACATCTCATATGTATTACACACATACAATCATCATCATATATCATTATAACAATTTTCAATCATAAATTTCAAGTCTATTTTATACAGGAAAATAAAATTTCCCAAGAATAAGTTTCCTCCTCATAATTCATTTGGCTCTTGCAGTAGTATATATCAATATTTATTATATATTACAAAAATTCCATGCCCAAGACTATTCTTCCTACAATTTTCTCAATCTTCACTTAGCCAAACCAATTGTTATCATATCATAACAATTTTAAATTCTCAAATATGTTTCCATAGGCATGAGGTTTATACTCATAATGTTTGTCTCTTGTAGTAGTTCACATTGGTATTCTTTATGGGATTACATACTTGCATATCCAATACCATTATCCATGCAATTTACTCAATTTACACGCAACCAAACAGATTGTCAGTATTTTTTAAATTCCAATTTCCAAAATTGTTTTATACAGGAAAAATAAAATTTCCAAGCATGAGATTCTATTCATAATGTTTGGCTCTTGAAACAGTTAATACCGGTATATATTATGGTTTTATATTATTACCATATCCAATACCACTCCACCTACAATTTTCCTCAACCTTATCTCAACTAAACAAATTGTCAATATCATGCACATTATCATGTCTTTGTAACATTTTCAATAGCTCCAAAAAGCGATCTCATAATTGTAACAAACAATAATTCAATCATCTTCATCTAGTATTCATATTAAATATAATGAAACTATCCATCATTACACATTTTCAACACCACAATATTTTCATAATGCAACAAATAATTACCAATAAAATAAGCATTGATGTGCCAATACCCATGGCCACATCTACAAAGTGCATCCTTGCATTGAATACCTAATACCACACATATATGTCTTACATTCCACCATGGTGAGTTGGAAGGTTTGGAAAACACCTCAACACATCATCCGCACGCTTCCTATTACTTTCTCAACCATTTGGATGGCTTCCTCTTCAACCCATGCACAACACTAGGAACATAATTCCTAAGTGTTCTTCAATATTGGAAAAATGGTTGTAGTCCCAACATAAACTATACAGGAGAAACCATTGAACACTCACACAATGCTATATCCCTTTCATATCCAACCATATCATGGTCTCACACATGTGTTAAGCCTCCTGTTTGTCAGCTCCAATTTCCTTATCTTGTTCCATATCTTGACCATTTTTTCCTAATACATATGCACTCTCCATCTATTTTCCTCAATAGACATGTCCTTTAGCAATTGTTGTGTTCATATGATGTAACTTATGTTTAATCATGATTTATGAGATTTATTAATGATTAGGATTGAATAATTGATGTTTTAATCTCTCTAATTACTTTGAATGATCTAAGAAGATCTTATGAAAACAACTTCTATTTGTATGGTACCTGTTTCGATGTCCATCCAGTACTTAGCTTGTCTGGTACCTATCTTTATGCTTGTCTGGTACCAATCTTTGCGCTCATCTGGTACCTATTTTGGAATCCATCCGTTACTCAGCTTGTCCAGTACCTATCTTTTCTCTTATCCGGTACCAATATGTGTGCTCGTGCAGTACCTATTCATGTGTTAGTCTGGTACCGATTTATATGAGTGTGTTAGTCTAGTACAGATTTATGCAACTGTGTGCATATAGTACTAGTCTTTTGCTCCAGTTGTGCGCGTTCAGTACCCATTTTTTATTTGGAGGCTTGGGTGTTTGAATGAGGTTTTTCTCGATGGATCCAAGGAAATTTTTGGCTCGAACATTCTTTGATCATTGAAAACCATGATACATTTCATCACTCATACACTTCGTGTCACGAGGATGAAATTTACCCTTGAAAATCGATACATCAACCAATTGTAATATCTATGAAAATATTTGATGTTATCTACATATTTTGATTCGAATGGTTGCTTCTCTTTAAAGAAATATATGTGTAGATGATAGACATATAGATATAGAATTAAGCATTGTTATGTTGTAATATTGGTTCTTGAAGACTATGGATTGTACCTCTATTTTTAGAAGTAATGATATAATTGTAGTTTATGGATTCTATGTGTGTGTTCAAATCTTCTCTTCTGTAAGTTCATTTTAAGAGATACCTTGTTTGTATGCCAAGGGCCAACTAACCCAATCAATGTAAGCCTCTTTGTATTTATTTGTGAACATAATTCTAGTTTTTTGTGTGTATGGATAGAGAAATTCTATGTTTGATTACAACATCTAACTTTATTCTTGTTATGTTTTAGTGACACACTTGATAACATACAATATAGTTGTGTGATAATTTTGAATGAGTGAGATTTTGGTGTATGATGTGAGATTTTTGAGTGCAACAATTTTTGAGTAATTATTTTTCATGTTTGTGTGAGTATATGAGAACAATCATTTTATCGAAATGCTTTAGTGTTTGTCTAGACTAAATGTTGTAGCGTTTTCATTTATTTTTCAAATCTAGGGACAAGATTGGATCTCCATATTTCACCATACATGAGCCTGTAATGGAGTATTCCACCACATTAGATTTTTCTTCCAGAATTTATTAGACTACATCTTGCAAACACAAGAAAAATCAAGACCTCCATCTCTCACCCTACATGCACCTATAATGGAGTGTTTTACTTTTCCTGGTATTTCTTTTAGGCTTGATTGAGTTTTATTTTAAGAGGATGTAGAGCGCTAATTGTTTTTAGTTTAGTTTCTCTAGGATATAGAATCAAAATTAATATTTCTCTTTCATGATCCAATAATGAACAGATCCATCACCTGAGCAAGAAATTTAGATTATATGCTTGTTTATGAGTTTTTCTTTGTCAATTTTGAGTTGTGTGGAGAGTGTTATTTGAAAAGTGTGAAAGCATATTATTTGGTTTGAATGTGTTTCTTATATAGGTTATACTCATTATACATAGACATTTATATGTTATTGACACATATAGTGCATCAAATCTATTGATTACGAAACCAGATTGACATATTAAACGATTGCAATATATTGAGCAGATAATTGCACAAACATTTTTGTGTCGTTCCCAGAGAGTTGTAAATGGTAATAGGTAGTGTTTGCATTAGATTGTTTTTATGGTTTTGGAGTGGTTTTAAGGATGACCTGAGGGTGGAGAGACAATGATAAGACGTGAGGGAAGATCCCACGCATACACTTTAGTGGGGTTTCTACAAAGTCAGGTTGTCCTCTTACCTTCAGTAGTTAAATTTTTTGTTGAGTCAATATTTAGATCTTATTTTTATGAGTAGAGGTAGATATAGCAAAGGTATATTTATTGCATTCAAAATTGCAGAAAATTCAAGAAAACCCCCCAAAGTTACAGAAAAATCAAGAAAACCCCCCAAAGTTATAGAAAAATCAAGAAAACCCCCCCATACTAATTCAACTAATTTTTGTGTAGGATAAATTCTCATAGGGGAGAGTTCAAATTTAGTAATTGAAACTACAACCAAAGGTCCTAAATCTGAAGCTATTGTTCATAATGAAAACATATTACAACAAGAAGGAAGGAAAGAACTGGAGACCCAATCATAAGGAAGAGTTGGAAAAGAGACAGAGGTAGTGGTAGAAGAGGTTGAATCTGCCATTGGAGAAACAAACAAAGTATTGGAATATTTGGATATCCCAACCAACCCTGTGGTTGAACCATCACTTAGTGGGAAACATCACTTGCATCCTATAATGTGCTATTTGGAGATATGACAGATGAAGAGGGGAATGAAAACAATGAAACAGATCCATTTGGATTCCCAATGTTAGACATTAATAGAGATGGTTCTATGAATAATATCCCACTTTCATCACTATGTCACTTCCATGGTGTGCCAACAAAAGATCCTGATTCATTTTTGTTTGAATTTTATATACTATATAGGAGTTATAATTATATTGATAGTGCAAAAAAAGTAAAACTCTTTCCAAAGACACTTAAACATTCAACATTAAGGTGGTTTATGAGTCTAAGAGATCATACTATATTATATTGGGATGGTATGAAGGAAAATTTCCTCTATAAATATCAGGATTATTGTAGACCTGGAGATGCTAGGAATGATATATTTAGAATGCAATAGCTTAGGAGGAAATCTTGGAAGATTACCTAGAAAATCTCCTATACAATTATCAAAAAACAAAACAAATCGTCTTAGACACAACCACAATTAGGACCATCTTCATGAAGGTTACAAGGGATGATTGTATTGAGGTATTAAACCTCATGAGTTGTGGGGATTTATATCAAAATCCATTTGCAGACATTACAGAGCATTGTAAAAGGTACTCTCACAGCCAAGACAAAATAGGAAAAAGTGTAAGGGATCCTATAAGCAGAACTACCAAACCTAATCAAGGAGGTGTTACAAGGATAGAATTAGGGAATATGATAGAAAATTTCAAAACATACATCCTAAATACAATCAAAACCCATTTAGACACTATGAATATAAAAATGAAACAACAAGAAGAAAATGCTACTTTATCAATTTGTTGTCCTCTGTGTAGGAAGAGGCACCCTGAAAAATAATGTCTTGTTAATTTTATTGAAATTTGTGGGATCTTTACAAAATATCACCCTACCAACAAGTTTTGTTCCTTACTTGCACTAAAATCCATTTTTAAAGGAGGAGGATAACCTCAGGAGACATCATATCCCCCTAAGAGATCATGGAGACAAGAAAATCCTAATATGTTTCTTGATCCTACCACACAATACTCACAACAACAATGGATTCCTCCAATTCCTTACTCTCAATGGACACATCAAAAACCACAAGTCGAACCTTGGCAACAAGGATGGAGGGAGTCTCCATATGAGAATCTTCATTTTCAACCACCAACTTTTCCTACTTACCCACAATATCCTTCCAATATCTCTTAGTTGTTACCTGGGTTTAATCCACCTACTCTATCTCCATATTCCCAGTTGCAACAACAACTCACCTTTCCTTTGAACCCAAATCAACAAAAACAAATTCCAATTGCACCTAATCCAAACCCCCCTCGGCCTACCCCTATTATTTCACAACCCATCCCTAATCCAAACAATAGACCTACACAACCTGTACAAAATCTTGAAGTACATACTTTCCCAACTTATGTGATAACTCATACTTCACTGTATGAAATTCAATTAAGATATGGGAAGGTCTTGAATAAACCAAATTCTATAGTTGTGATTCAAGAAGAAGAACAAATATATAACCCACCAAGTGAAGAATAAGGCATCCCTATATAAGAGGAAATTCCTCCTCACACTCCTCAGCCATCAGAAAGGCCTCAGGAAACTAATATCCCACCTTATCCAGAAAGGTTACTTGTGAAGAAACCTGAGGTACCTCTAGGACATGATTTAGAAGTTGAACTAAGGAATGTATGTGTAAAGACTCCCCTACTTAAATCCATCAAAGATATTCATATCTATGCCAAGATTATAAGGGATCTTTGTACTAAAAATCTTGGAAGGAAGAGGAAGGAACCTCCTGTTATATAAGTGGTTGGACAACTTTCATAATTTATATTAGAAATTCCATATAAATATAATGATCATCCAGTGGTGATTATAGAAATCAATGGTATTTATTTGTCAAATACACTTATTGATCTAGGATCAAAAATAAATGTGATGACTGTTGACACCATGATTACGCTGCAAATAAATAACTTAAGGCCAACATAGACCTTGTTGGAATTGGAAGAAAAATCAGTCATTATCCCAATAGGAAGCCTAGATGATGTATCAATCACCTTAGCCTCCTGGGAGTATCATGTGGACTTCTTGGTAATTCATTCAAAATCCTCCAAACCTAGAAATCCAGTTGTGATTGGTTGAACTTGACTGGCCATTGCTAATGCATTCATTAGTTGATGGTCTAGGGAGATGAAAATTTCTAATGGGACCAATAGTAAAAAATGTATTATCTTTCCTCCTTCCCAACCAACCACTGAAGTTCCTTTATGGTTGGAGATTCCCTATGGGGAAGATAATTTTTCTCAACTCCTGTTAACACTTGAGAAAGAAAAGGGAGTTCAAGAATAAACCGAGGAACATATTTTAAGCTCATTTTTAGCCAATACAGAGTGTATTGAGTATCCTCAATCTTTTCCAGAATTTACATATATTTTCAGCCATGAATTTCAGGAGGTTTTGCATCCCTCCACTTCTACAATATTCACTATACCAGTAATAGGTGGAGAAAAAGAGTCAGTTGTTAGGACTGTTGAAATTAGTCCTAGAAAATATTTGTATATCAATTCTAGCCTGAAATTAGATCAACAACAAAAATTGATCCAAATGATCCAAGGAAAATCCGGTTCTTTTATATGGGATTACTTTGAAATGAAAGGAATTCACCTTGATACCTGTATACACCATATTTTCACCAATGATCAAATCAGACTTGTTAGGATTCCCCAAAGAAGAATGAATCCATCCTTAAAAGATATAGTGAAAGAAGAGCTCCAAAAACTCCTGCATGTCAATTTTATTTACCCTATTTCAGATAGAAAGTGGGTATCACCGTCAATTATTATCCCTAAGAAGAATGGAAAATAGAGGATTTGTGTAGACTTTAGATATTTGAACAAAGCTACCTATAGATACTAATATCCCTTGCCTTTCATAGACTGGGTCTTGGACACCTTGTCTGAAAAGAGGTACTTTTCTTTCTGAGATGGGTTTACTGGATATAAACAAATCCAAATTATCCATGAAGATCAGGAGAAAACCACATTTAATTTTCCATGGGGTACTTATGATTATAGGGTTTTTCCCTTTTTTTTGTGTAATGTCCCTTCCACCTTTCAAAGGGTTGTCCTAGATATTTTTTCTAATTTAACACATGATTGTGTAGAAGTCTATATGGATGACTTCACAGTATATGGGGATGGTTTCCAACAAGCAATGGACAATTTGGATAAAGTATTTATCAAGTGTAGAGAGACTAATCTTTCCCTCATCCATGAAAAATATAGAATGATTCTCACTGAAGGGATTGTCTTGGGTCATCATATTTTTGGTATCGAAATAAGGGTAGATCCTGCCAAAATTGACATTATTTCTCAAATAAGAATCTGTAGTTCACATAAAAAAGTTAGAAGCTTCTTAGGGAATGTTGGGTATTATATGATATTCATTCAAAATTTCACAAACTTGGCTTCTCCACTATTCAAATTGTTAGCAAAAGAGGCTGAATTCCATTGGGCTGAACAATGTCAGATTTATTTTTAAATTTTAAAGAAAAAAAAATTGAGTGCCCTTATGTTAAGAGGACCAAATTGGTCTCTTCCCTTTCATATCTGCATTGATTCCTCAGATACCTCTTTAAATGTTTTTCTAGAACAAAGAGAAAACCAACTTCCCTATACTATCTACTTTGTCAGAAAATATATCTCCCCTACCGAAGTAAATTATATTGTCACTGAAAATGATTTTTTATCAGTGGTTCATTACATTAATAAATTTAGAAACTACATAACAGGTTATGAGGTTTTTGTACACACATACCATTCATCCATTAGGATTTTAATGAATAAACCTTTGACAAATGCTATATTTACTATATGGATGCTACTATTCCAACAATTCAATATTACTATCATTGATAGACTTGACAAAGATAAGCTTGTTGTTGATTTCCTATATAGACTAATTCATACAAGTGATAATGCACCAATGGATGACAATTTTCCATATGAAAGTATGTTTGCTAATTCTACTTACATTCCTTGGTATAAAGATGTGGTTAACTATCTTGTAACATGAAAATAACCTCAGAATTTGGACCCTCGAGAAAAATAGAGGATTATTTAGCTGAGTGAAAATTTTATGTGGCATGATGATTATCTATACCATACATGACTTGGTGATTAGAATATGTGTACATGAGGATGAGATGTATGACATCTTCAAATATTTCCATGATGGCCCATGTAGAGGCCATTTTGTTGATAAAAGGACAACATACAAAATACTACAATCAGGATACTATTGGCAAACTATTTCCAGGGATGCAAAGAAGTATGTCGCCAATTGTGATTATTGTCAAAGGATGGGGAAACCAACTGCAAGTGATGAGATTGCTCTCCAAGTTCAAGTAATTATTGAATATTTTGAGAAATGATATTTGGACTTTGTAGGACCTATCAACCTCATGTATTGAAGAAGAAGATATAAACTAGTTTATACATATTGTGTGACTAAATTGGTATAGGCTAAAGTTTTTTACTCTACAAATGAACAATATGTTGTTGATTTCCTATTTGAATACATATTTACTCATTTTGGTGTGCCTAGAGAAATAGTGACAAACCAAGGAATCCAATTTACCTCCAAATTTTCAAAGCCGTTACTGGACAATATCAAATTAAATATAGAAAATCCTCACCTTATCACCCCCAAGCAAACAAACAAGTGGAATCAACTAATAATTTGATAGAGTTTATTCTCAACAAGACATTTTTGTTACACCATAAATACTAGTTTTATTGGTTTCTTGAGGCCTTATGGTCCTATAGAACAACTTGGAGAAATACAACAGGTCATACACCTTATGAATTGGTGAATGGGAAGAAATTGTTGCTTCCCATAGAATTTCAAGTAAAAACTTTCAGGACTTCTATGCAATTGGGAATGGATTTGGATGAAGCCTAGAAACAAAGGATATTGCAGCTAAATGAACTTGATGAAATCAGACAAGATGCTCTTCATAGGACTAGACTCATTCAAGAACAAAGGAATAAATGGCATGAAAATTACATCAAGAAGAAATATTTCCAGCTAGGTGATTGGGCCCTTCTATATGAAAGTAGGTTCAAGAATTTCAAGGGTAAATTTTCCACTCGATGATTGGGATCCTATGAAGTAGACATAGTTTACGACAATGGATCAGTGGAGACAAAAAATATTGATGAATATTGGACCTCCTTTGTTGTAAATGGGCATTGATTGAAAGTTCATTATAAGCCTCTGTCTAAAGAGGATTTTATCAAACAAATTCTTCAAAATTATGAAATGCAATTGGTAAGGAAGAGGATTTATCCTCTTGTTGAACCACCACTGTAAGTTTTTGTTGTTTGATTTAATTTAACTTTGTACATATATTTATATAGGTGTGTGTTAGATAGTGACTTTTGATTTTACTAACAAAAGCGTAAGTTGATGTGTTCTCATGTAGATAAGAAATAAGGAGGAAATATTCCAGGTTTAAGCTTATTCCTTTACCCAACCATGGTATATTAATCATGGGAAAGGAGCCTAATGGATTTTTCTTTAAGTTTTTCAAACTCCTAAAAATTGAAAACACCGACAAATCCTTAATTGATATGGAGTCGATAAAAATCCACAGGACAATATATGGAGTTTTCTTTAAGTTTTCAGACTCCTAAAAATTTAAAACACCGATGAACACTAACTGATCTAGGCTCGAGAAAAATCCACATGACAATATATGGAGTTTTCTTTAAGTATTTCAAAATCCTAAGAATTGAAAATATCAACGAGCATTAACTGACCTAAGCTCGAGAAAAATCCACAAGAGAATAATATTTAGGTTTTTGTTTCCAATAAAATGGAAGTGGAAACAAAAGAAATGGTTAGTATGGTTCCAAAAGAGAAGGTTTTTGCAACTCTACAGGGGGATGTCTAGTTACAATTTCCTTCTTGTTACATATCTTGGAGCCCAATCATTAGATCTTTTTCCTCATTTTATGATACTTTCGTTGCAATTTCAATATCCTGGTACTAGTATGTTGTTTATAAATTTTTCAACATGGTCATTCAGGAGAACAAATTCACATACAACATTAGTGAGTGCCAACATCTATTTCAGATTGATTCTCAAAAAGTGTTTAGACATGAAGAGAAAGCCTACAAGATTCCAGGTATCTTGTCAAAGCTTCATCTGGTACTAAAAGAAAATTCTTTGAGTTCATTCGGTACTGGAAAAGACTCTCTGTGTTGGTCCAGTATTAAATCAATTCTATGTGTCGGTCCAGTACTAAATAAATTCTCTATGTTGGTCTGATACTAAAACGATATTTTGTGTTGATTCGGTACTAAGTTTGTGCTCCGATATTAATGATGGAATTTGGATAATATTATTCTACATTTGATATTGCCTTAATTTATCAAATAAATTTAAGGTAATATAGGTATGGACTCAATGTTTATTCCTTTTTATTAAGAATCACATGAATTTTGTGTTAAACATGTGGTTATTCTCATACCATTTGTCATCTTAGGATTTTAAACCTCTATATTATTATCTTATGAAGTCTTCATGATTTACCTTGTTTTCAAAATCATTTATGATGTACACAAATCTATTCATGAAGTCATTGTCCAATGTGGAATCTCTTGTCAAAAATTTTCATTTGAAAGATGTCAAAACTATAATTATGCCACCTTCTATAACCTCACATTTTTTTAAACTTATGACGTCGAATTATATCCAATGGTGAATTTCGGTCACATCACCCATGTTCGTTGTAATCATTACGAAAACTAGTAAGAATGGGATGTGACGTTACTTCTGGGTATGATTGTCACCTTATCCATGAACACGATCCTTTGGCATGATTTCAGACTTCTTCCTTACCTCACTATCATTTCAAAGAAATGATTGTTTCCTTCTCATTTTCGTTATAAACGCTCTTCTAGATGGTTTCACCATGCATATGAGCGATAATTACATGCTTCCTACTATACATCGTCACTCTATTTGCTCCTACTATCTCTTTACACTGCCTCCATCACCGTGTTCTCGTAATATTGCATATAATACCAAACCCTCTTTTGAATTCTATTACCCATACTTATTTTGAGACCCATCTTTTAAGTCATCATGGGGGTTGATAGGAATGAAACTGTGGTCCATCTATATAGAGAAATGGAGTATCAAGCATGCAAAGAAAAATTTGAATGGGTCAGTTGGGTTCCCTTTGAAAAAATCATAGGACATTATTAGGGGGTATCTTGTGCCTTCACCTAGAGTTATGATGGAGAGAGCATCCAGTTGGGGGAACTAAAACTCATGATCACTGAAGCCACCATAGAAGAAGAGACGGAGTTTTCTTCTACCAGAGAAAAGTATTTCAAAAGAATCATCATTGATAGGATCCTATGTCAGATATTTTTTAAGCCTGATCACCTGGATGAAAGGTATCTCCAGACGCTAGATCAAAGAAGAATATTGGACAATGCTTCTCTAATTGCATAAGTTTTTAACTTGTGAAGGGAGTTATGAATAACCTTTATTTATTATTTAAGTATTTTATCACATTTTGAAGGAGGACCACAAATAGACTTTCCCCATTTTCTTTGGATGAGTTTGAAGAAGAGGGTGAGAGGGGTTAAGTCTACCTCTAAGAAACATGAAATCAATCTCTACCACCATGGGCTGATGAAACTATTAGTTGTTCATGAGTTGAGGAAATGAGACAATAGTTGGAAGAAACTCCTAAAAAAAAAAATTCTCAAGAAGTTTCTAAGTCTGTAGAAGGAAATATAATAGAGGAGCATAGTAAAGGGTCAGATAGGAAGAAGGGAGATAGTAGAAAGAAAATAAAGAAATCCAGTAGTGAAGTAGATCATGTTGGCCCTAGCTCACCAAAATCTGTAAGAAAAATGGACAAAGGAAAGACAATAGTGTTAAGTGAACAACATGCACCTGTGGTGGAACGGTCATCCAAAACCAAGAAAATTATCCCAGACATGTCCACTAAAAGAAAAACACAAATTAGTTTGAAAAAGAGGAAGAAACAGAGGTCTAGTCGTGATCCTAGAGAAATTGCAGGTAATGTCCCTGAAGTAATTATTGAAATATATCAGGAGCAGGTTGGGGAAATTGTAGAGAATATTCAAGAAGTAATTATTGAGGTACCTAAAGAGAAGGTTGGATAAGTAGAGAATACCCATGAATTGAGAGTCAAAAGAAAGAATAAATTTAGATTCAATGAGGGGGGTACTATAGCCCAATCCTCTAGTAGAAATACAAAGAGCACACCAGAGGAACAAGATCCAGACCCTACATCTAAGTCCTCTGGTAGAAATACAAGGTGTACACCAGAGGAACAAGCTCCAACCCCTACATCTAAGTCCCCTGGAAGAAAGAAAAGGAGTACACAAGAAAAAAAAAGTCCAGTACGCATCTCAGAGCCTAAAATGAAGAAGAGGAGATTGTTTAAGGAGTAAATTTCTATTCCTATTAGTACACCCAGGTTAATATCAGGTCTAGTATGAAGAACCACTCAGAGAATGGCTAAGAAGTTGACAATTCCTCACATTCCTTCTTTTGCAGAGGATCCAACGGACATTCCAACCTCACTAGAGCAAGAAGAAATGTATGTGACAATTATTAGTGAAGCAGAGGAATTAGTGACGAATACACTAAAGGATTTAAGGAGGGAATTTGAATACAGGGAGGAGATAACTGAGAAAGCAACACATGAACCAACCAGTCCTATGAACAAAAATCAGTTGGTATTGAAATTCAAAAATATTACAGAGCATAATGAAGAGTTGAATCAAGAAGTGGAGGAGTATAATTTTTTGGATAGGCACATCAAAAAATAAAATACACAGCTAAAAGAGAATAACCAAAGGTTACAGGATGATCATGATGATGTCTCTTCCAAGATCAACAAATTTATGTGATTAATACATCATACACGAGTTATTAAGAGGGATCTTAAGGATGAGGCTTCAGGGTTCGATATCTTAAAACCAGACAGATAATGTTCAAGCAAGGTGGAGGATAACACACATGTTGCAATTTTGAGAACCCATTCAACAATTTTTTCTTGAGGATATGCAATGACTTGGGCATGGGGTAAATGTTGAGACTCATTTTTTTCACCTCCAATTTCCTTATCCTATCCCATATCCTAACCAATTTTTCCTAATACATCTGCACTCTCTGCCTATTTTCCTCAACAGACATTCCCTTTAGCAATTGTTGTGTACATATGAGGTAACTTATATTTAATCATGATTTATGAGATTTATTAATGATTAGGATTGAATAATTGATGTTTTAATCTCTCTAATTACTTTGAATGATCTAATAAGATCTTATGAGAACAAATTTTATTCGTCTGGTACCTGTTTCGGTGTCCATCTGGCACTCAACTTGGCTTGTACCTATCTTTGTGCTTTTCCATTACCTACCTTCACGATTTCCTAGTACAAACATTGATTTCATCCAATACTTGTTCATGTGTTAGTTTGGTACTGATTTATATGAATTTGTTAGTCCAATACCGATTTATGCGACTGTGTGTGTCTGATACCATTATTTTTTTCCAAATGTGTGAGTCCAATACCCATTCTGTATTTGCAGGATTTATTGTTTGAACGAGGATTTTCTTGATGGGTCCAAGGAATTTTTTGTCTTGAATATTATTTGATCATCGAAGACCACAATACATTTCATCACTCATGCACTTCGTGTCATGAGGATGAAATATCCCCTTGAAATTCTATATATCAACCAATTGTAATATCTATGAAAATATTTGATATTATCTACAGACTTTGATTGTAACAGATGCTTCTCTTTAAAAAGAGATCCTTGTAGATGATAGAAATATAGATATAGAATTAATAATTTTTAAGATGTAATATTGGTTCTTGAAGACTGTGGATTGTACCTATTTTTTTTTAAGTAATGATATAATTGCAGTTTATGGATTATATGTGTGTGTTCAAATATTCTCTTCTATAAGTGATCTAGATTTTATGAGCATAACTAAAATGAATATAGATTATTATTATTCTTAACACATAGAAACAATAATAACAAAGATACCTTAAAATTGGTTTCTATTCAATAAGAAAATATGTTGAAATTGCGGAAAACAAGCTTGCTTGAATGGTGGCAGCTTATCTTTGAGAAGAGATGTGACAGTTGTGCTCATTCACAAGAATATGGTTACAATGAGGCTCTCCAAGACATTTCACAATAAATAGGAATGCCAAAACCCTCTACATCCAAAAACCTAACCCTAGGAGATGAAGCTCCAAAATTCATGTGGGCCCCATTGGGGTAAGCTAGTACATCAACTTCCTGGGGTCGTAACTTTTGCATACGATCTTCATTTTAGGCGCACGATATCTCGTTGGAAATGTCGATCTAAGAAATACACATGTTTCCATAATATTGTGACCTAATCCTAAATTTGACTGTGGTGACACCTAAAAATGTTGTTTTGGGCCTCAAAACGACCCCAGAAGTCAGGGACCAGAAAGCTAAGAAAAAACTGCCAAAATGCACCAGTTGGAATAGGTGGGAAGCTACCAACATCGATATGGATCAATCCTCCCCCTTAGGAATAAATGGTCTCCATTTTTTTGACTGCCCCCATCAGATGAGGAAAGTTCTGCTGAATTTGGCCCTGGGTGAGCCACTTGCCTTGGTGTAGGATCTTCCCTTCTTTGAAAACTCGATAAAGATGGATCCTTTCCTAGCAAGTTCCCTTGACCTCTGTGTCCACAATATGATCACTAGATGGTTGTTGCATGCATTCAGGGTTGAGATATGTTGGTGTCAATTGTTATGCTATCTCTAAGGTGTCCAACAATGGTGGGAATTATGGTCGAAGGAGATCCATGTTGAATACTGGGTGCAGGCCAAGGAAAGGAGGAATGTTGAGCTCAAATTTTCACCCATAGCCTTGGTGATGGTGTAAGTTATGTAACAGAGTGGGAAAATATTTCGATGAGGCCCTGTAAGGAGTTTTTTATCTAAGTGTAACCAAACCTTGTCTCCCACCTGAAACTTATGTGGCACCCAATGTTGATCATGGCGCTTCTACTTGGCATTAGACTTCTGTAAAATATCTTAAACCTATTGGAGAAAGTTCTGGATCCACTCAATGAATCTGGAGGCTTTTTCATCTTCAATTCGAGCAGGTGATCAATCAGTCGGGGTGGCCGCAAGAGGTAGTGCAACATCCATGGTACCCAATGGTTGGAATCCCAACCCGACCTGAAAGGGGTTGTGGCCGGTTGAGCTATGTAGGGCTCTGTTGTAACTATGTTCAACATAGGGAAGACTCTCATCCCATGTGCGGGGGTTCTTGGAATTGTACATGCACAAAATATGCACTATCATCTAATTGATGACCTCAGTTTTTCCATCTTTATGGGGGTGGAAGGAAGTGGACTTAGTGAGCTTGGTGTCCAACAATGACTAGAGGCTCACCCATAATGTGCTAAAGAAATGACTTTCCATATCTGAGACAATGGTTTCTAGGATTCCAAAATGTACCTAGACTCATTCAAAGAGGAGCTTGGTAGTGGCCTCTATTGTGATGCTTTTCTTGTAGGTGGCCATGATCACCATCTTGGAAAAGTGATAAACAACCACCAAGACACAATCATTTCCCCTCTTGGTGGATGGAAGTCCCAAAATTTAGTCCATTAGGATGGATTCCCATGGCCTGTTAGGAGTAGGAAGGGGGGTGTATAGTACTTATTTCTTAGTGGTCAGTTTGGAAATAGCACAGGCAGTGCAGGACCTGATATACTTGCTCACATACTTTCGACGTTTCATCTAGTAAAAATGTTTTTGCAACACTTCCACTATCTTTTCAACTCCGAAGTGTCCTACCATTCGACTATAGTGAGATTCCCAAATCATCTTTTCTCGATCTCTTTATGGAACACAGAGATGGTCAAGTGGACACAAAATCCCATCCTGAATATGGAAATTAGAGACAACTTAGTTTGCGCCCAAAATTTGGTATGTGGTGGCGAAGTCAGGGTATGTCTCATATAGGTTGGGACATTCGGAGGTCTCGTGGCTGCTAGAGTATAGAACTATTGTTAAACATAAAATTTTCACACTTAGGTACCGCACCCTAAGTGTCGTAAGTGTCATATAAGTGTCTCATACACCTCAAAACCATGAAATAACCTATGTCACAATATCTAGTCAAGGTGGAGGAGGGATATATTATATGAAGGTAAAAATACCAAGTGCACATGAATTATTATTAATATTCATGAAAAATAAATTATTTAAGTGTGAGAATCCATCTCACATTTGGTTTTCTATTTTTTAGGGGAGGTTGAGGATCTCATGGATGGTTGAAATATTTCCTCTTTAAAATCCTTGAGAGATATTTCCTCCCTAAAATCTTTGAGATATATTTCCTCCCCAAAATCCTTAAGAGATATTTTCCCCCTAAATATCTTGGAGATCCCATTTTAGTGGATCTGATGAGTGATCCTCTCCATGGTGTGTTGAGGAAAAGATATGAAATGATCTCACTCAAGCATTTTCAGAATTTACTTGGCTAAAGAAAAGTAGACGAGAATATCACCCTATGTTTATAGCCACCAAAAATAACATCCTAACTAACAAGTATTAATTATGACTGCTTAGGCTAGTCTTTTATCAACAAAAATCTTGCTCGAAATTCACTTTTTATGTAATTTTGTGAATATAACAGTTGTTGAAATAAATGTAAGAATAGAAGTAAAGACAAAAATATGATAATCAAGATAGATAAGACATAAAGAAATCCTTTATTTCATTCCAATTAACCAAAGAGTCATTTTCTTTAAAAAATCTCATATAGAAATCTTGGACCAAAGTCAAACATAGACATCCCCGATGGAACATACAAAAGGACCTCTAACAGAAAACCAAAATGGAACTCTAAAAGTTGGATCATCTTGCCACAGATTGATTCCCACTCGACTCTTCACAATAGCCTTTATTAGTTATGAAAACTAATTCACAAACAGACAAGTCTACACAGACTATCAAAGATAGATCAAGACCTCTGAAAAACAAGTGTCTGAATGATTTGATTTAGCCTTGAATATTGTTTTCTACAATAAGACCCTGCTATCATAAAAGAGAACTAGTCTTGTGATGAATATATGAATGAATGAAAACTTAACTATCTCAACATAAACTCAAAGAGAAAACCTTAGCATGCTTATGCTTCTATCCTCCTCTTTCCTCCCTTTCCTTTTTCTTTTAACAATTAGAATTGGTTGAAGAAGTTGAACCAATTCATTAGTTAAGATAATTAAAAGACTCAACTAACTTTAGTTAGGGGGAAGAGTAATAACTATAATAAGGATCATAAATAAATAATAACTAGTAGGTGGGACCCCTTGTGACTCCCTTTAGTTCATAACAATCATAACAATCATAATATAACCATTAGTTAAGAAAAACACACCTCCTTGTGTCTCCAATCAACATATTCACTTTTGGTAATTTTAAACTCATGAAATTTGAAATTATTTCAAAAATGATACTCATATATCCAAAATAAACATGTTGTCCAAAGATCCCCAAAGTCAACAATAGATATAATAAAAACTCAAAAGCCATATTTCCTAGTCTGTGATGCAACCCTTCCTTGATTGTTGTTGTCACCTCTTTATTTTCTTGAATTTGCCTTTGGCTGTGCAGAGCCTTTAGTCCTAATCTCGCTGATCACATGGGAACAATCATCCCTTAAATGCAGCCGAGAAGACACAAAATTGTCAAAGCCATTGGAGGGTGAGGAAGGGGTAGCAATGGCTTTTCCTTTATCAAGGGCATGGTGGGCCTTAGTTTTCAATGTCTTTCTATCATGGGAGGATTGCACTAGCGAGTGCTAAGGGGAAGCTTGGACAATGGGGTTAATGGGCAGAGGAGGAGGCAAAGGAAATATGGGATAACCACGATGTTTCATGCACTTTAACACAAAAAGTATCTTGACTGTAATCAATCTCAGAACAGGGAGTGAAAAAATGAATATGGGAGGTGAAGGGGTTTGTAATTAGCGAAAAGTGAAATAATGGAAGGGAATAAGAATGATTATTGTTCATGAAATTAATTAATTGATCCATAAAACATTCTGCGAAAGGAGATGCATCAACCATCAATCACTTTACCAAATAATAATTTATGTGCATTTAACTAGTTCATTGTTCATAATCAAATATCCAACATAGTTCCATCACAAGACAATGAGCATCCCACACAATCTGTAAAAAGGATTTTGTTCCCTTATTTGCATCTTATAATAATTTCCAAATAGTAGCCATTCCACTTTGTTAACCATAAAAATCAACCACTACACATGCATTTCAATCCCCAATAATACTCAAAAGTCATGTTTTCAAATTAACAATGAAGTCACTATCACTGTAATCACGCCTATCATTTAAATGCAATGATATTCACTAAACATATATAGGCAGTAACAAATATAATCATCCAATTCAATAGTCATTTGTCCCCAAAGAAAACCATAGTTACCATTCCCATTATTTCATTTTGCAAAAACACCATACACACAACGCGACATGCGTGAGAAACACTAAGCACTTGTAACCAATGTTAGCTATCATCCAAATAATCATTAGTGAAAATACCACTGATTGTGTATCAACCAAAACATTTTCTACTATAGTAAAAAATCAATCAACCTAACAGGTTGTGACAACTACGCATACCCACACATCAAATCGAATCGGGGTAGGACCTTCTACATTAACAATACTAAGTTATTAACCTAAGGAGAGTGACTATGTACTTTGAAAGTGCAATTGGCAATGTAGGGTTTATCATTATTATCATAGAGGCAGTAACTAAATTTCAAACCAACACGACTTCCATAGAACCAATTGGGTGAGTCCATATTCAAAGTAATCATCCATACATTCAATCCACAATAACCTGTAGCAACTTGACAGGCACGATAGTCTCTTCTATAAAACTCCAAACTGTAGGGTTAAGGGTCTACTCTGTAGCCAACACCAGGGGAATGGAGCCAACTCCATGTAATGGTGGAAACTTCAAGGCCATGGGTGTGCACACAAAGAGAGCCATGATTCATTTGTGGACAAGTAACAATCCATGGCAGGGGCCATAACAAAAAGGTGAGGCTCCTATTCCGCCTGACAATTTTATTTAATGCATGCAGGGTATAACCCTCACATTCTTCGTTTAAACTACCACAATACTGAGGTGAATGCAAGGCTGAGTTAAGAACAAAATACTCACTTTGTGACCCTTAGTGGTGGAAACAACCAATGCCCAAGTGAATGAAACATAGTGCCGCAAGAGACCTCCAACTACGAACCCCATAAAATCCAAAGACTAGGTTTAGTGACAAATGCATGCAGATAGCCATCCCCTCAAGACAAGACAAAAACCCTCCAAAAAAACTAGCAAAGATAACAGAGAGCTACCACCCAAGATGATCGATCACTTCCACGAATTCAATATTTTTACAGGAAGAACCATCCACTCTTCATTCAAGAACAAAATTTCACACAGTTGCAACACTTAGTAAAACAAAAACCCATACACCTGAGCCAGTAATCATTTCATAACCAGAGTAGAATCACGAATGGCCAAAAAAAGACATACCTGCAATCGAATTCCTTAAAATGAGAGTTTTCCAAGTAGCTCCTCCCTGCTAAAATTTGTAGCATAACCACAATAGCAATATCGAACAATAGCCCAAGTAGGGTGGTAGCTAATAGGAGGAGTAAAGGTGATGTGCAGAAAATGCACGTCACCTCCACCCACAATGCATTAACTCATTAGTACATGCCAACACATTCTTCATTAACCATGTATTGAACCATGTATCGAAACCATCACCATATTAAAAGCAAATAGTGCACCTTATGGCATGACATAATTCAGGTCCCATATAATTCAACCATTCACATAACCATTAATGCCCATTACCTTGTCAAATGAGCCACCGACATTTAATCTATTCAAATATACCATATGTATATCGACCACATAAGTCAATTAATCATTGCATAACCATTATCACTATCACCTTGCCAAATGCCCCACCAATATTTCATACCATATGTGTATTAAACATATAATTCAATCACAATTGCATAACCATTTACTTGTTATCTAGTATTTAACAATAATTGTTAAGTCTTTCATTCATGTAGTATAGTAAATTGGATAGCTTTAAATTCTTCCCCTTTGCAATTGTTTCTCATTTATTTCCAATTGTTCGCATGTAGTATAGAAAAATTGCAGAGTTAGATCCCTTCTCTTTGCATTTGTTATAGTATTCTTGCCTTTCTCAAAACTATCCTTCATGTAATTTCACTAACATGTTTATTGTGCAGGTGCGATAAGAACATATAGAAATGATATTAATGAATGTCATAGGTTGTAGTAACATCAGGAATCAACACTTCATAAGCTCAAATCATAACCAATAACAACAGTATCTTATCCACCATGTAAGTCATGTTGCATATCATCACAATATCAAAACAAAAATATCTAATCTTCAATAGTTCAAGGGGGTCCCACCTACTAGTATTATTTAATATTTTTATAATAATAGGCTTTAGCAACACTTTGCGGGCAAAACTTCATTGATAATTTTAATCGTCAACAAACTGGCGAATCCATAGGAAAATTTGATTCCAACATATTTAGAACTTAGAACTCATGGTTTCACAGACCAAGAGTAGTAATATTAGAATACATAACTAGAATAATTATTCAACAGGGGGAAGTGAGCAGATTTAATGGAAAGATGACCGGAAATTTGGGAATAATTGATGAAAAGTGTTAAGTATGATGGGTTTTTACCACTGTATGCATAATCATTCAACTGGAATATTCTCTTAACTTTCAAGGAGGAAAACTTACAGACTTTCTCTTAATATCTCATTGGATGAAGAAATGGCAAGAAGAAGTGGGAAATAACCAATTCCTTGTAATACAACAGTGGAAATATGTAACAATTTCAAGGGCCCTTCAGAGGAGACATCATAGCATCTGTGTAAGCTTAATTGTTATCGAATAACAATGCTTTGCAAGAGTGTCACTATGGAATAATTGATCCAACATTCTATATTGACCAAACACTAAAAGATGATAAAGACAAAAGTCTCAATAGAAGTAATAATGGAGACATTAAAACAACAGGAGTAAAAGAACAATTGAAAACAACAAGGAGAGAAAATTTAACTTAGAAGGAAAAAATCAAGGTATTGTAAGCATAGAAAAGAAGCACAAAAATTGAAAGCACAGTTAGGCTACTAGTATACAACAAAAATCTAGATAGCATTGGATATTTTCATGTTGGTTCCTCGCAATAATTCAAGCGAGGTTTGTTAGCATTGTAGGGAAAAAATTGGTCCTGTAATTATTTTAAGACATACGAGTTAGTATCCAAGACAAAGGAAATTTGGAAAGGATCGATCACTTGGAAATCTGATGCAATCATCAGTCCCCTGACATGCACAATCACATCATCAAGATAGAGATGGACACTGACCAATTCATCGAGAGCCATGTGCATAAGTTTTTTAAAAGAAGTACCTATATCAAGTAATCTAAAAATCCGACATTTGTAAGGCATGGTATCACAATTAGCAATGGAAGTGGTTTTTTGAACATTTTCCCCTTTACTTTGATTCTCTTGTAACCAAACAGACTGTCAATTAAGGGTCTTAACTATGACTCTACAAGTTGTTGTAAAAACATTTCCATATTGAGAGGGGGAAAGGGATTTCTCATAATCGCTTTCCTGAAAGTTTGAAGACTAATACAAGTTCTGATATTATCAGTGTTCCTCGAGGCCAATTCCCAAATTGAGACCCATTTAGGGTGGGATGAAAAAGACATTCCAACCCTTAAAAAATGTCTCAATTCCCTTTGAAAGGGTGCTTCTGTTGTAGAGTTAACACATTCTTGTTTTTTCCTAGCTAGTTTCATAATATGTTGAACAAGACCAGTATCAAAACCACAAAGATCCTCATAAAACTAATAAAAAACCTTTTGGGGTTCACCTAGTAGTCCAGTGAACCTCATCTCTTCTTTATCATAACATTGGACATTTATTTTAATATTCGTTGAAGGTTCAGATGTCCTAATGTTCAGGAGGATGGTTTCATTCACCTTCTTCTGTAACTCCTCTTCTTTTTGTTTTTCTTTATTGCCTACAACACTAAAAGAAAATGAACTCTCAAGAGGAGTCAAGCCCTCAGGAATCCCATTATTTTCTATGGATATAATATCCTCGGGCTTAAGAGATTCATTTTGAATGACAACACAAATGCTCTCATCGTTAGGGATGGCCTTCCAAGATCCTTCCTTTTCAGGAATGTATGGATGATGTAGATATTGAAAAGCACAATAAGGCATGTGAGGAAAGATTTGTTGATTAGGAAAGGCCACAAAGAAAAATAACCGATTGGCCATCAAATTCAACTCCTTCTTAACATGAGTGATGTTGAAAAATAGAAGGTTTGAGGTAAGTGCCCAAACAATTTGGGAGTATTGTCCCATCATCTTGTCGTTATGGGAGCATGTCTTATGTATCAGGTTCACAAAAATCTAAGAATTTAGGAAAACTAAAAGGTGACCACAACAAATATTAAGGGTGTTCTCAATTCCTAATAATAAAGCTTTGAATTCAGCGGCATTGTTTGTACATGAAAACTCCAACCTGTATGACAAATTATGAATTTTTCCTATGGGGGAAACCAAGACAATACCAGCCCCATTACCTTCACTAGTGCATGAACCATCAAAGTTCATATGCCATATATCATTATCTAAATCAATTTTTTCCAAAGGAATATTATCCTCTTCAACAAAGATGGAGTACACTCCTAGGTCTTCTTCGATATAGATTATACTATATTGTGGAACACTCTCTATTTAAGGTGAAATTCTTCCTTCTCTAAGGACTATAATACTATTACCATTCTGAGGAATGGATAAATGTGTCCCGTCAAGTGAGAGGTATCCACCTATTAGGGCTTTCCAATCTCTCCCTAGGATAATTGAATAATTTCTTACAGGCATATCAATCACCTGAATGTTGAGGGTTGTCCCAATCTCAGGATGGGAACATAAAATGAAGGTCACATCCTTAATCTCACCTATGGTTGTCTATTGTAGACTATGATAGGATAGAATGATTCTGGCATTTTCATTTGTACAAGACAAGCCTAGATCTTCCATAATAATCTTGGACACACTTGGGCCTGAACCACCATCGATGAGGCAACAATGGGCAATCTTATCCATGATATTTACAAAAATATAAAAAGGGGTGTTTTTTACAGCGTATGTAAATCTATGTAAGCCTACTTTATTTGCATAAGAGTCCTCTTCCTCTACCTCTTCAGAAAGATTGGCTACAACAAAAGATTTTCCTTCCATGAATTGTTTCATATGCATCTATTTTTTAGGGACGACAACCATGTCTAGGAGGGTTGCATCTTCTTTGATGTTGGCCAATTGATTCGAGATATTGTATTTGGAAGAGGGAAGAGGGGGAGTGATTCCTTGACTCTCAAGAATTTTAGGAACCTGGGGTGCAACAGTAGTTGAAGATGAGCTCGGGCTAGAAGAACTGTGAGGATGATCAAATTTTCCCTTGGGAACATAAGCTTTGTTCCTAGTGTTGATGACCATGACATCCTCTGGCTCTGCAAATTCTAAGACAACAATAATTTATTATCGTCGTTTACCAAAGATCTTATCTCTGACACTCTTCTTTACCTCACATGTGGTTTCTTCGTGGTGTTCTTCACAAAATTTACACCAACTCCGAGGCAGGATAGCTTTAGGTTGAAAATTGTTTTCAATCGGATTCCTAAAAGGGGGTGTAGAAGAGGTTGAATCTCTAGGGGTGAGAGGGGATACAATACCCTTCTGCTCAAATGTTATCATATGATTTTTCATATCTTGTACTAGTTGTAAGAGAGAGGACATGTCTATCTGTCTAACTGATTCTCCCTTGGGAAGACCAGTTCTTTCGAGTTGTTCTTCATACTCTGAGAAAGTATGCAGAGAGGAACTGAGATTATCAATGGCCTTTTCCTCAAGCCTATGGCGGTAGGGAGAATGCAATGCATTGTAGTAATGCATGAAAGAGGCTTGGTTTTGAGGGTGGATAAGTTTGGGTATTTGATTTTAAAACTTGGTAAAATGCAATTTGAAAGACTTGATGGTCTAACCATCTTTATAAGTGATGTTATTGTATTCCCTTAACTTCTCGACAGGGATTTTGGATTGCCCATAAGTGGATCGAAACCAATAAATCAACTCCTCCGAAGTAGAAAAAATCTTAGGAGGAAGGTCAATGAACTCGACCACAACCTTTCCTTCTAAGAATTAACGAACAAGCACATGCAGGTGTCATTGTCGTTGGCCCCTATGTTATGAAAAGCATTAGAAAATGCCACTAGGTTTTCATTGGTACTGACAATGTTATTCCCTGAAAACTTAGGCATATTCTCTTTAAACTTTGGAAGTGGACGAGTAGCGGGTGCTAGGTCAAAATGGGAGGACACATGCCACAGTGTGGTTGTGGTGTCTTCTTCAAACTGAAAAAGTCCATACTTTTTGATGCCTTTGGTGGGATTCATGGTATATTAGACAAGGATATGGTGGCTATATAAGCTACCAATCATTGATGACGATGAAGATTGGGAATATGGAGCACTTCGAATGCCACCAAAGCCACCAATAGATGTCATCTTTTGGATGATAGATGAGAGAATGTAAGATGAGATGGATGAATCAGATAAAGTTCTCCTTAGAGAAATTTGTTGGGAAGATAACACAACATTTCTTCTTCCTATTTCAGAAATAGGATTGATTTCGAGTGACAAGTCTCTTCTTCCTATAGAAGCATGCGAGTCTAAGGACATGAAAGAAAGGCCAAATATTGAAGAAACAAAGGTTTATTGTTGATTTCTAGGTTGTCTACATCTAGCCTCCAACTATTCTTGGGCACTAATATCTCGTTCAATTGTTGCCCAATAATGGTTAAGTTCGGCACGGGTATTGGCAGTGTCTAGAATGGTGTTAAATAGATTCAAAGCAATGTCGGTCTGTTCTTGAAGACCAGGCTCGATATTGGGTTGTGTTGCAACAAGAACGGTCATTGGTAGTAAAATAATCAAAGAGTCAATTTCAGAAGAGAAAGATGTATAAAAAAAATTGAATATAAAAATTAACCGGAGAGATATCAAGGATCCACCCAGTGGATTTGTCAAATAAATGTTGAGGAAAATATATGAAATGATCTTACTCAAGCATTTTCGGACTTTAGTTGGCTAAAGAAAATTAGACAGGAATATCACCCTATGTTTATAGCCAACAAAAATAACATTCTAACTCACAAGTATTAATTACGAGTTCTTAGGCTAGTCTTTTATCAACAAAAATCTTGTTGGAAATTCACTTTTTATGTAATTTTCTTAATATAACAGTTGTTGAAATAAATGTAAGAACATAAATAAAGACACCAAGATGATAATCAAGACATGTGAGAGATAAATAAATCCTTTATTTCATTCCAATTCCCTAAAGATTCATTTTCTTTACAAAATCTCATAAAGAAATCTTGGACCAAAGTCAAACTTAGACATCCGCGATGGAACATACAAAAGGACCTCTGACAGAAAACCAAAAATAAACTCTAAAAGATGGATCAGCTTGCCACAGATTGTTTCCCACTTTACTCTGCACAATAGCCTTTATCATTCATGAAAACTAATTCACAAACATAAAAGTCTACACAGACTATCAAAGATAGATCAACACCTCTGAAAAACAAGTGTCTGAATGATTTGATTCAACCGTGAATATTATTGTCTACAATAAGACCTTGCTATCATAAAAGAGAATTAGGCTTGTGATGAATATATGAATGAATGAAAACTTAACTATCTCAACATAAACTCAAATAGAAAACCTTAGCATGCTTCTGCTTCTATCCTCCTCTTGTTCCTCCATTTCCTTTTGCTTTTAACAATGAGAATTGGTTGAAGAAGTTGAACCAATTCATTAGTTAAGTTAATTAAAACATCAACTAACTTTAGTTGGGGGGGAAGAGTAATAATTATAACAATGGTCATAAATAAATAATAACTAGTAGGTGGGACACCTTGTGACTCCCTTTAGTTCATAACAATCATAACAATCATAATATAACCATTAGTTAAGAAAAACACGCCTCCTTGTGTCTCCCATCAACATATTCAATTTTGATAATTTTAAACTCATGAAATTTGAAATTATTTCAAAAATGATACTCATATATCCAAAATAAACATGTTTTCCAAAGATCCCTGAAGTCAACAATAGATATAATAAAAACTCAAAATCCATATTTCCCAGTTTGTGATGCAACCCTTTCTTGATTGTGGCGGTTACCTCTTGATTTTCCTGAATTTGCCTCTGGCTGTGCAGAGCCTTTAGGCCTAATCACGTTGATCACATGGGAACAATCATCCCTCAAATCCATCCAGGAAGACACGGGTTTGTCAGAGCCATTGGAGGGTGAGGAAGGGGCACCAATGGATTTTCCTTTATCAAGGTCATGGTGGGCCTCAATTCTCAATCTCTTTCTATCATGGGAGTATTTCACTAGCGAGTGGTCAGGGGCATCTTAGACAATGGGTTTAACCGATGAAGGAGGAGGCAAAGACAAGTTGGGCCAGCCACGATGTTGGGAGACTGTCGGGTGGGAAATCTCCTACCATCCATCATTTTTAGGGACCTCGAGTTGTAATGAGACATGAGGAGGTATAAGGATATCGAGTGCTTGTGGAGCTTGGAAAGGAGGCCTTTCAAGCCTAGGTTGGACTATTCCCTACCCAATCCAATTGAAGAATTTGACATGAAACAATTAGACAAGATCTTTTGAATTAGCGTCAAAATGTATGGAGAACCTAGGCCTTCTTGGGCCTTGGTTCCAATTACCTCTACCTCTGTTTCCAGGGCCATGGCTACCTCAACTAGAAAAACTCATCCTGCATGCATCATCAATTATCAAATAGTCTTTTAAATAACCACACATGACAACTCTTAAAAATATGAAATAGATTTGGCTCAACAATGTATCAGACTCATGCAATCCAATCCATACAAATTGTTTTATTGTTTATCAAAGAGAATGGGGTGAAACGGGTTATGGGATATGTGCGGGGTTTGTATTGAGCGAAAAATGATTTCATGAGGGGAAAAGAACATGGTTACTTCTTAATGACAACAACAATCAACTGCAAAGAAAACCAATAAAACCTCATTGCAATCCGCAAAAGACACTACCACTTTCATCCACTTTAACACAAAAATTCTCTTGACTGTAATCAATCTCAGAATAGGGAGTGAAAAAATGAATATGGGAGGTGACGGGGTTTGTAATTAGTGGAAAGTTAAATAATGGAAGGGAAGAAGAACGATTAATTTTCATGAAATTAATTAAGTGATCCATGAAACATTCTGCGAAAGGAGATGCATCAACGATCAATCACTTGACCAAATAATAATTTCCGTGCATTTAACTAGTTCAATGTTCATAATCAAATATCCAACACATTTCCATCACAAGACAGTAGGCATCCCACACAGTCTGTAAAAAGGATTCTGTTCCCTTATTTGCATCTTATAATAATTTCCAAACAGTATCCATTCCACTCTGTTAACCATCAAAATCAACCACTTCCCATGCATTTCAATCCCCAATAATACTCAAAAGTCATGTTTTTGAATTAACAATGAAGTTAGTATCATTGCAATCGGGCCTATCATATAAATGCAATGATATTCGTTAAACATATAAAGGGAGTAAAAAAAATAATCAAGACCAAATTTCCACACCTGAATTGACAATTAAACATACAACCCACATTCACCATTTAGACACAGGCTATGCATGGGGTAATTCTCTCAGGCAATGTAGTTTTGCCACTATAAATAAGAACAATTCAATTTAACTAAAAAACTGAGCCATCCATCCAACACGATGAGGTATCAACAACAAGCATGTCTCAACATTTGATTAGGATGCAACAAAACGTGCTCAAAACTCTGTGAGTATCTCTAACTGTGACAACTCAAGCCTTCTATGGTATACACAATGCACAACCAACAAAACCACATGATGCAACAATTCCATTTTAACAAAAACAAACACACAGTCACAGTAACAACTCAGCATCTCATGCCGAGCCATCGATTTAATATAACATTGCTTTGATTTAGTCATGTCGTGATTGAATATGTTGTGAAAACTCAAGCTTATACTATCAAACAAGCATAAGGATGCAGTGGATATACTCTCTACAGTCATCCAGTTCAATAGTCATTCGACCCCAAAGAAAACCATAGTTACCATGCCCATTATTTCATTTTTCAAAAACACCATACACACAATGCGACATGCGTGAGAAACACCAAGCACTTGTAACCAATTCCAACTATCATCCAAACAATCATTAGTGAAAATACCAGTGACTGTGTATCAACCAAACAATTCGCCATCATTGTAAAAAATCGATCAACCTAACAAGTTGTGGAAACTACGCATACCCATGCATCAAATCGAATAGGGGCAGGGCCTTTTCCATTAACAATACTGAGTTATTAACATAAGGAGAGTGACTTTCTACTTTGAAAGTGCAATTGGGAATTTAGAGTTTATCATTATTATCACAGAGGTAGTAACTAAATGTCAAACCAACATGACTTCCATACAACCAACTGGGCAAGTTCATATTCAAAGTAATCAACCATACATTCAATCCACAATAACCCGTAGCAACTTGACAGGCACAAAAGTCTCTTCTATAAAACTCCAGACTAGAGGTTCAAGGGTCTACTCTATAGCCAACACCAGGGTAACATATCCAACTCATTTTAATGGTGGAAAATTCGAGGCCAAGGGTGTGCACACAGGGAGAGCCATGCTTCATTCGTGGACAGGTAATAATCCATGGTAGGGGGCCATCAAAAAAGGTGAGGCTCCCATTCGTCTCGACAATTTTATTTAATGCACATAGGGTACTAAGGTGAAGATAGGGCCAAGTTAAGAAAAAAACAGTCACTTTGTTACCCTTAGTGGTGGAAACAACCAATTCCCAAGTGAACAAAACATAGTGCCACAGGAGACCTCCAACTACCAACCCCATAAAAGACAAAGATTGGGTTTAGTGACAAATCTATGCAGATAGCCATCCCCTCAAGACGAAACAAAAACCCTCCAACAAAACCAGTAAGGATAACAGAGAGGTACCACCCAAGATGACTGATCACTTCCACAAATTCAATATTTTTACGGGAAGAAACATCCACTCTTCATTCAAGAACAAAATTTCACACAGTTGCAACACTTATGAAAACACAAACCCATACACCTAAGCCAGTGATCATTTCATAAAAAACACATAATCATGAATGGACAAAAAAAGACATTCTTTTAATCGAATTCCTTAAAACGAGAGTTGGTTGAGCGGTTCCTCCCTGCTAAAAATTTGGAGCATAACCACAATAGCAAGATCGAACAATAGGTTGTCTAGGGTGGTGTCTAAAAGCAGTAAAGGTGATGTGCAGTAAATTCACGTCGCATCCACCCACAATGCATTAACTCATCAGTACATGCCAACACACTCTTCATTAACCATTAATCGAATCATGTATCGAAACCATCACCATATTAAAACCCAATAGTGCACCTTATTCCATGACATAATTCAAGTCCCATATAATTCAACCATTCACATAACCATTAAAACCCATTACCTTGTCAAATTAGCCACCAAAATTTAATCTATCCAAATATACCATATGTATATCTACCACATAAGTCAATTAATCATTGCATAACCATTAGCACTATCACCTTTCCAAATGCCCCACCAATATTTCATGCCATATGCGTATTAAACAAATAATTCAATCACAATTGCATAACCATTTACTATTTAGGTAGGATTTAACAATAATTGTTAAGTCTTTCATGCATGTAGTATAGTGAATAGGATAGCTTTAAATTCTTCCCCTTTGCAATTGTTTCTCACTTATTTCCAATTGTTTGCATGTAGTATAACAAAATTGCAGAGTTAGATCCCTTCTCTTTGTGTTTTTTATAGTATTCTTGCCTTTCTCAAAACTGTCCTTCATGTAATTTCACTAACATGTTTATTGTGCAGGTGTGATAAGAATGGATAGCAATGATATTAATGAATATCATAGGCTGTAGTAACATTAGGAATCAACACTTCATAAGATCAAATCATAACCAATAAAAACAATATCTTATCCACCATGTAAGCCATGTCACATATCATCACAACATCAAAATGAACATATATGATCTTCAATAGTTCAAGGGGGTCCCACCTACTAGTATTATTTAGTATTTTTATAATAATAGGCTCTAGCAACAATTTGCGGGAAAAACTTCGTTGACAATTTTAATCATTAACATGGTGTTTAAGCCTCCAAATCTTATATAATGAAGCATTTCCATGGAGAAGAGAATATAGAGGCAGATTAGAGGTATCAAACTTATGATCTTGGGAGAAAACTTTTGGAAATCAAACCCATGATCAAGAAGAGGCTACAATCATAGTTTTCCTCTCTGTAGCAAGCTCATTAAAAAATGAAACAGAAGCTACAAGCATAGTTTTTCCTCTTTGTAGAAAGATTGTTAAAAAATGAAATAGAAACCTGGGATTGAACCAAAATCTATGAGAATATTTTTTCTTCTCTATGTCAAGATTGTTAAAAAATGAAACAGAGGTCTTGAGCATAGTTATTTTCTTGTGTCAATCTCGTTGAAAAATGAAACAACCACCTCTAGTAACAAGTCGAGTCTTTCCCTAGACCTTGTATATATCAAGTCGAGTCTTTAACTAGATCTCGTAGATGTCGAGTCAGGTCTTTCATTAGTTCTCATTTTTGAACCTTCCTTTCATATACCCTTATCCTTTTTCTCCATCTAGTACATAAATTGGTGACAATATCAAAGTCGACGAATGAAATGAAGCTTGGGGGGGCATGTCTCCAACCTTTGATTATCATTCTGGAGTTATTCTGCTATATTTTCAAGCTGGGAGCAGAGTACCAACCATCCATAGGTAACCCTACCTTTGGAAATTACATTGGGAATTTACAATCATAAGTTTATTTTTTTTTAATCTTGTGTAAAAATGAAACCATTACCAAGCTTAGTCTTTGTCCTTTCACATGCTTGTAAATACATGAGAATGTAATCAAGTATACTTTTATCACTTTTGTAGACTCGTAAAGGTTATATGAAAAAGGAACCCCATGGAGTCTTCTTTAATCTCTTTTCAGACTCTCTAAACATGAAAAGATTGTTGAGTGATCTTGCATCCTTTCACACTCGTTAAAAGGTTTGAAAGGGCATCTTTCGAGTGGTATTTTATCTCTTTTTTGACCTCGCGAGAGTAAAATTACAAAAAAGGACAACCCTAGAGTCACATTTAAGTTCTTTTCAGACTCTCTAAACATGAAAAACCACCGAGTTTTCCTTCTCTAGACTCACTAAACCACGCATTGAAGGACCCATATGGGAACGAACCCTTACTTATCACAGTTCGTTAAACAAAGAAGAGGGACTTACCAGAGGTGAGTTATATTGAACATATGTTACCCTCCTAGATCTCATTGAATTAAAAGAAAGTACTCATTTATCTGGGTAGGGAGGAAATTGAAGGAAGTGGGTCAAGTTTTTGAGAATCCTTTATGGCATCTTTTCTCACCCTTGAACATGGAACCTATTTGCATCGTGTATTACAGTTAACTAATCTACTTTTCTATGAGTCATACCAATTCCATGTGTATCCATACTTTTTCATTCAGTCAAAGAGTGCTCTTATTGTCATCACATTACATTTTTGGTACTCGACGAGTCAATGATGCCAAGACAATTGTCGTGCCTCATCATGTTCAAGGGAATTTTCACTTCAAACCATCCATATGCAGTATTTCCAATTTCCATTTCCTGTGTCATTCCACACTCATTTGATTCACCATCTTACATCACTTTCCTATGTCAGTTTCGTGTCTATGATGGGGGATACATCAAGCCCCACCCTCAATTAGTATTTACCTATTGACTTCAACACATCATCCAAAAATTAGACTTAGAAACTAGTTAGTACCTTGGGACCTGCATGCCTCAATGGCAGGCCTCCTCACCTCTGAGATTATTTTTAAATAATTGACCTATGATCCAATGATTCCACGAATGGTCGACCTCAACTCATTTATTCACAGTCGTTGGAATGTACTAGGGTACCTTGGGATTCATTGACATCATTAGTGATTTCCCTTGCATTAATGACCTAAATGAATGGTAATCAAGTGGTTTCTACCATGTTTGACATCAAAACATATATTCACATGGATAGATTCGTACAACATTGGGATTGGGACGAAGACCCTGGGTTGAGCATTCACTCTGAGCATGTGGATGTGTAGACTGTCACATAGATCCACGTTCTATTGTTCCATGGCTATGTTTTATCATCTCATAGCTCCACTATGTATTTTTCGTGTATACGATCAGTTCATGTCATGGAGGTGTGGATCCACATTGTATCTTTGGTGGCCATATCCTTAGTCAATATTTTTCATGGATCTGCAATGTATTGGTCAGCGACTGTGCTTTGATTCATCTCATATTTAGAGCATAGGTATTCCTACCTCGGAAATGGAACATTTTTTAATATTGTTTGATGGTTGTTTGCATCTTCTTCTAGGTTCTCCAAATCCACCATTGCATTAAATAATTGTAAAGTGTTTTGGCCATCAGTTTCTCGTCTAACTTCACACTTTAGGAGACATACTATTACACATCAAATTTTCACACCTAGGTACTTCGCCCTAAGTGTCTAAAGTGTCGTAAAAGTGTCATATGCACCTTGCTAAGTGTCACATACACCTCGACACCATGAAATAACATATGGCACAATCCCTATTCCATGTAGAGGAGAAATATATTATATGAAGGTCCAAATACTATGTGCATGTGAATTAATTGTTAATATTCATGAAAAGGAAATTAATTTATGTGAGAATCCACCTCACATTTGGTTTCCTATTTTTTAGGGGAAGTTGAGGATCTCATCGAAGGTTGAAATATTTCCTCAAAATCCTTGAGAGGTATTTCCTTCCTAAACTCCTTAAGAGATATTTTGTCACTAAATATCTTGGAGATCCCATTTTAGTGGATCTGATGAGTGATCCTCCTCATGGTGGTTAAGCCTCCAAATCCTATATAATGAGTGTTTTCCATGGATAAGGAAGGGATAAGAAGATTAGAGGTATCAAACTTATGATCTTGGGAGAAATATTTTGGTTGTGATCTTGGGAGCATTGTGCAAGGGTTGGATGAGGATGACTTGGAGAGGTTGTTGCAACTTCATATATAGTTTGTAAGTATCTCTTTAGAGTTCTCATCAATATTACTTGGCATATTCCCTTAAAGATTGTGTATTTTTGCATATGATTTTTTATCATGATAAATGAATTTGATTAAGTCTAAACTTTTATTATAGAGTAGGAGTTCTTTGTCTTTTGTTGTCCATTGCATT
>ML785239.1:41954-61403 GCA_009831015.1 Picea engelmannii
TGAAGGATTTAAAAAATTTAAGTATGGGCCTCCAGACTGTAATTTGTGTCTATATTTTCATGTTCCTACTATCGGGTTCGTACTTAAAGATAGAGGTCAATTGCATCTTGTTAATAATTTCCTCTTATGGCTTCACTGGAAATCTAATTACACCAATTATTTTGTTTCCAGTTGAGTAGATTAGGGGTGTGTTGAATAAATCTATCCATTCGAGCATTTTATTTTTCAATTTGTTTATACAGTTGATCGAAAATAAGACTCCATAGCCCAACAAAGGAACTGAGGTGTAGTTGGAGCTTTAATTTTCAGATTGAATAGAAACTCCATACCCCAACAAAGGCACTGGGTGTAGTTTTAGTTTTTAGTTTAATAAAATGCATGGTTGATGCACAATAGCAAATAACACAGGGCCAACAGACAAAAACATAGGTAACTGATGGAAGGAAAGATAATTTATTTAATCCAAATGCACTGATATATAGTTCTTATCACCTCACAAGGACGAGCTATCCCCAATTGGAGCCAATGTTATAACCTAGGTATGCACCCCTTGTCTTTTCCCTCTTTTACCCTATACATCCATCAATTTGATTTTTATGGTTCCTTGCTTAGCTCATTATCCATGGTTTAATTATTAAGTTTCACGGCCCTTGCTCATTTGTACTTATTTTGAACCATCTATTTGTTTTCTTGAAAGATGATCACATGTTCTGGTTTGAATTTGGAATACTCATCATCATAGTTGCCACTCACTGAGCATGCAATGGGTCCACCAAGTATGGTGTGTGCATAGGGAAAAAACATGAGAAAATCAAAGTAGTTTGTTTTGGGCTTATAATTAAAAGTTAAGAAAAACAACAGGTTGGATTTCAGTCTAAGTAGCGAAAGTCATCGATTTGGCAGAGACTGCTAAGTCCATTGTTTGAGGAAATCTATGGTGGAGATTGCACAATGAAAAGGTAGGGAGATCAACGATTCCTAAACATTCAGGATATCAAATTCACACTCTACCTAACCCCCATGCTCATCTCCATCACCGAAATCCCCCCTTCAGAGATCAACGGTCCTTATCGCATTTCAGACCCCCCCGACTATTCTACCTTTAATGTGGGGGGGGTCCAGAATAGTGTTTTTCCCACCATGGGGCCCTCCTAACATGGCACCTTGTCATCATTTCAGACCCCCCTCTATAAAATACTTACCACCTACCCCCCCCTCTAGAATCATGCCAACCTACCTCTCGATATCTCCCCTCTCACCGTGCGCCATTTGTCCTCCACTCACTACTACCGCTCTTGTCACTATATGACACTTTTTCCCCACTCACACTCCCTCTACCACTCACCTCTCGCCAATTGTTCCCTCATTCCTACTTACACCTGTCTCCCACCACTTGATACTTTCCATTTTTTGTCATCTAACCCTCCTCTCAACACATGCCACCTATCAACCTTCCACCCATATCGCATATCGTGACCATATCAATGACCATGGTTCATTTCAGCTCCACAACATGCACGAGAAATAAAATCCTTGAGTGGGTCGAAATTGAAACCATGGTATCGCGGGGGAGTTACATGGTATATTATAGGAGATTTTGGGCCCAAAGGCGGTGTGGACCCAAAACACCCTCGGTAACTCCCGAAATCACATGCTTATATGATGTCAGGTCGCTACGTCACATCCACTCACATTCCCAATTCCTCTCTCCAGGTGATCTGCATCCATGTCATCCACCTCCACTCATACCCTTCCCTTATTGGATGATCACTTATGTGCACTCTAGTTCACGATCAGTTATGTCTTCTCCATGTCCTCTTGACTAATAATAATATAGTTATCCAAGCAATACAGGTGGAAGTTAGTGGGGCCATCACAGGGTGTGTTAGCTGTCGAAAGTTCAGTAAATAAATAGATAAGGTGAAGATCTTCCCATGCATATGGTCATCTCCAGAGGACTCAAATAGTTCTAAGGCATGCAGGAGCTTGACACAGATCTCTATTCTGTAATTCCAAGTCCTATTTCTACCAATTCAGTTCCTCCAACGTATGCATCAATTCTGTCTCAGAGACAATAGTAGTTTTTAGTCGATCAATTCAAGCATTTTCTTAGATTAGATTAAAGAGTGGTCTTATGTGTGTGATAAGAACCAATTTTGTTTATTAAGTCCAGTGTGAAGTTCACATGTTGAACTCCATGCAATGTTAGTTAGATTAATGAGTCTTTTCTACAAACAATTACCTAAAATTAGGTCTCAATCCCCTAAGGACGAGAACCTCTACAACTCTGTTAAATAGGGGGTATTTGAATGTTTTAAGGGTGGAATTTTTTTGGAAGGAAAGTAGAAACATGAAAAATAATCAGGCCTACTCAGTTATTTGTAAAGTTTTCTATTTAGTGAATATATGTTGATGAAAGTTGTGTTTCTTACTCAAATCTTTATGTGTTGATTCTTATATTGAATGAATATTTTGTGATGTGTGCAATGTACATTTCCTTATTCTTTCAACTATTGTTTTAGTTTATCTTTTTTTGTTTATACAACTTGTTATACAACTATTTCTCAGTGAAAGATCCACTATTTTTCAACCTGCTAAATTATTTGCATCTAGATATTTGTCTAGGTCTTGAGATATTATCTTAAGTCTTAGTTTTCCGCACAACAAGTGGTTCATTGCATTGCTTGTTGTTGTTTCCTGTGTGTGTATTTTCATATCTTCAATTTTCATTTGATACCCATATCATTAGAAAAGGAGAGCCTAATTTTACAGTCTATGTCCTACCCTACCAACGCACCATCTTTGAAAACTAGTCCTTAATCTTACCAACAAAACCAACAATCATTCCAAACTAGTAGGTGGCCTAGATTTTCCCTTTAGCAGTCAGGTGTAGAACTTCGTACCAACATGAAGCACAGTCAGTAGCTAAGAAAGAGCTATGGGATTTTTGACCTATCGTTCAGACAACCTATATGTCGATGCATCAAGTAGATTTTACAGACAAATCAAAGTGGAACTCCCTAGTCACGTCCAAGTCTAAGAGATACATTATATATGCGACTTAGTAGTTTGTGGCTAAAGATTCACTCCTCACCAGGAAGTGGTAGTACAAGGTCATCAATTTCCAAGGGGTAAATAAGAGATCCCTTGAATTGGTCCCAGCGTTGGACCCTTCATTTGAAGAGGTGGAAAAGGAAATAAATCAGGAAGAAAATGGAAGAAAAGAAGAGACAAAAGACAAAGGAAAGAAACATGCCAGTCTAGAGACCACGAAAAGAACCAAGGAATTGAATCGAGGATGAGTCACGGATTGTGGTCGGATCCTGTTGGGCCCTTATTTTTGTTGTTAGAAGTTGCACAAGGAATGTTGTAGTTCCAATTTTTGTCAAAAATAAGTTGCACAAGTTACAGAGGAGTTGGACAATAGAAAAAAGAAATAAACCAAAAACAGTTGGAAGGAAGGACAACGCAACACCAACATGGAGAAATAAGTTACAACAAAATAGGAACAAGAAAGCATGTGAAGTCTCAAAACCGAAAATCCCAATTGGCTTATATATACAGGATGAATATGATTGTAAAAGGTTGATTTTTTGAGTGTTTGGATAGTTTTTTAGAAGGTTGTTGGAATGAGTTCGAGTTTTGTGTTGTTGTCCATTTTGGGTAATTGCTAGCTAGAATTCTACAGTCTTGGTTTTTGGAACCAGTCCAAGGTTGTAACAGAGTCATGTCCTGTTGTAATGTTGGAAGAGAAAAGGTTCGGGTTAACCTTGTCTCTCAGTAATAAAGTTTTTTTGTTAAATTGTGGCATGACTGAGTTGTATCTGTATCTAAGTAGAATTATGTAATTGAGAAGAACCATATGAAGTTAATACAAAGAGAGACCCAAATTTTGAAATTACTATATCTTTTTAGCTTAAGATTATTTTGAATTTTGGTTCATGTTGTCATTATATCATACCTGATTACTGGGATAAAATTTCTTTATGAATCCAACACAACTCTATTTTCTTTAATCTGCATTAGGAATGTTCACACAGTTATGGGTTTAATCCGTCTTTCTCAAGACTAATAAAGACCCTGAGATTGTATAGATTTGTCTAAGAATTCTTCTTACCCTTCCCTATTTTCCTTGTCTTCGTTGCACTTCGATTGAGACTTATTCCCTTCAAGGAAGATGAAAATATCAGTGCTCTAGACTACCTCTGTACCTTTTGTTGATAACCTGAGAAGGACCCTGGTCTGATCAATTCGATGCCAAAAATTTGTCCTTCTCTCATCCTGACCCTTCATTGGGGGCATCAATGGTCCTGATTATTGATAATCCACAACCAAGCACTTTCAATTTAGGTGTCAATTTGTTTTCATATTTAATGGGTAATTTTGATTATCCACCACCTTCCAATGATGTAAGGTTTATTTTCGCCATCCCTGACCAACCAAAGAATGCAATTTTTCAAGTTTCGTCTTTCAAAACGAGCTACTTTCATGACTCATGGAATTTACCTTCCCCGTCGACTTCGATGGAAGAGGTAGGGAACCTTGGCATGGCCATTCCCTTATCCATTATTGAGGTTGCATACAGTGTTGTCCAAAAATCCTTGGCCAAACCTAATCTGACTCCCCCACAAGAGATAGATCTAGTTCTTGAGCATATTTGGGCTCAAGACTCTTTCTCTACTCATGACCCTTTAGATTTAGTCTTTCCCTCTGACAAGGAGATTCTAGAGGCAATGACTGGTTCAGACAGAACTTGGGATGATCTTCACCATAGATATTATTTTCTTCCTGACATCAAGAGAATAGAAGCAGGAGCATTTGTTACAACCATGAATGGAGATAGTCTTTATCCTATTAACCCTCTGGCTATGCATGGAGTATATGTTGAGGGAAACATGGAAAGTATTGTTGCAATGATTTCCTATTTATACCTCCAAAACCCCTAGCGTTGTGGAAAATTTCCTCATTGGAGTGGATTTTTTCCTCGAAGAGATTCAATATACACCGAATTGTTTAAAGATTTAAGCAGTGTTTTTCCCTAGTCTTACAAGGATATTCCAAGCATCGACCCACAAATTGTTGAACATGAAATAATGAACTATCCTAATGTCAAATTGTTCTAACATAAGCTTCGCCTGGTCAATCCTAAAAAATACATGATGATAAAGGCTCAAGTAGAGAAACTCCTCAAAGTCGGTTTCATATACCCTGTACAATTGAAAAAATGGGTATCGAATCTTGTTCCTATCAACAAGAAGCAAGGCTCAATTTGCGTATGTATGGATTTTCATGATTCAAACAAATATTTCACAAAAGACAATTTTCCAACCCCATGTATTGATCATATTGTCGATGAGTGTGGGGGTTGCAAGGTATTCTCTTTCATGGATGATTTTTTGGGATATAATCAAATTCAAATTAAACTAGAGGACCAACATAAAACGCCTTTTATTTGTCCATGGGGTACTTTCATGTATCGAAAAATGACTTTTGGACTAAAGAATGTTGGAGCTACTTTTCAGTGGGCCATGTCATTTTCTTTTCATGACCTTAAACACATAGTCGAGGCACACCTGGATGATCTAGTATCATGTTCTCGCAAGAGATATGATCATCCTGCCCATTTACAACTAATATTTGAGTGATGTGGCTACTATTGGATTCACTTGAATCCAAACATGTGTAGTTTTTGCATTACATTGGGTCATTTATTGGGTTTCATCATGTCAAAAAAATGGATCATGGTTGATCCTCTCAAGGTTGAGGCAATAGTTCAATTGCCTCCCCTGCGGATAATTTCCTAGCTTCAAAGTTTATAGGGGAAAGAAAATTTTCTTCATCGTTTTTTCTCTAATTATTTCGAGATTACGAAAGGGTTCATGAGTATTTTAAAAAGGGAGTCCCATTCTATTGGGATGAAGAAGCTCAACACTCTTTTGATGCATTGAAATGTGATCTCATGTCTGCCCCTCTACTTAGGCCTCCTGATTATGGAAAGGATTTCCTATTATATTTGGCTTTTGTAGAGTCTACAATTGACATGGTCTTGGTACAAGAGGATGATGCACATGAGGAGCATGTTATATATTACCTTAGATGAGGCTTGGTTGGATCGGAGCTCAACTACTCGTATGTTGAGAAACTCATTTTGGAAGTTGTTCACGCTGTCCAACAATTCTATCACTATATATTACTTCGCACGACCATCGCCATTTCCGTCACTAACCCCTTTCAATACATGTTAATATGATGGGTTATCAGAGGAAAAATCATTCGATGGATAGTTATCCTAAAAGAGTTTGACTTGGATTTTGTTTCGAAAAAATATAAGAGTCCTTGGTTTTTGTGGAGTTAATGTCAGAACTACCGGTTGAAAGTGGTGATATTTCACCTGAACAGTCACCAATCGATGGAGATATTTTTTTGATGCATCTTCATACCCATGGTATGGATATATACTTGTGTATATTCAGACTCTAAAGTGCCCCACTTCTGCTTCTCACGATGAGAGTCGACAAATACGACACCAAGCATGAAACTATCTCATCCTTGTTGACACTTTGTATAATCAAGGTGTGGATTTAATTCTTTGATGATGTCTTAATCACGAAGAAGAAGAGCTTGTTTTGAATGACTATCACACTGAAGCATGTGGCGGTCATCTGTTTGGGTTGGAAATAACCCAAAAGATTCTTTGCACTGGATACTTTTGGCCCTTGTTAATCAAAGATTGTGTTGCGGCGGTAAAAAAGTATCACCCATGCCAGATATTCTATCAGAAGATGCAGGAACATCCTACTCCTATGTTTCCAGTCATTGATTTTAGTCCTTTCACCAAGTGGGGGATTGAATTTACTACATGTCACTTGACTTCTGCTAGGGATCATAGCTATATCATCATATGATCCATATTTTATGAGAAGACCAAAAATGAATACATATTATTATTATTATTATTAACCCAAAGACAGAATAATAACAGAGATAAAATAACATACATACAGTAAAATTGGTTTCTATTCAATAATACAATGTGTTGAAACTGTAAAATGGAGCGGAAAAAAAGCTTGTTAGAATGGTGGTGGAATATCTCTGAGAATAGATGTGATGGTTGCACTCATCCAAAAGAATATGGTTACAATGAGGATCTCCATGCATTTTAACAATAAAAAGGAATTCCAAAACCCTAGACATCCAAAAACCTAACACTAGGAGATGAAGCGCCAAAATTCATGTGGGCCCCATTGGGGTAAGCTAGTACATCAACTTCTCAGGGTCGTAACCTTTTCATACAATCTTCATTTTAGGCGCACGATAGCCCATTGGAAAGGTCTATTTGATTAATAAACATGTTTCCATCAAACTCTAACTTCATAATTATTTTGATTGTGGCGAGCCCTAAAAACGTTGTTTAGGGCCTCAAAACAACCCCGAAAGTTAGGGACCTGAAAACTAGGAAAAACCTGCCAAACTAGAAAACTGCCAAAATGAGTAAGTTGGAATAGGTGGGAGGCCACCTAAATACATATGGATAAATACTCCCCCCTTAGGAAGAAATTGTTTCCATTTAATTGAATTCCCCCATCATATGAGGAAATTTCTGCTAAATTTGGCCCTGGGTGAGCCACTTGGCTTGGTCCAGGAGTTGTCTTACTTTAAAAACTCAATAAAGTTGCATCCTTTGTTGGCGAGTTCCCTTGACCTATGTGAACACAATCTGATCACTGAATTATTGTTTCATGTAGTCGGAGTTGATCTATGTTGGTGTCAATTTTTATTCTATCTCTGAGATGTCTAACAATGGTGGGAAGTATGGGCGAAGGAGATCCACATTGAATACTAGGTGTAGGCCAAGGAAAGGAGGAATGTTGATCTCAAAAGAATTGTCATCCACAACCTTGGTGATATTGTAAGGTCGATAATGGAGTGGGAGAAGCTTCTGATGGGGCCCTGTAATTCATTATTTCTACAAATGTAACCACACTTTTTCTCTCACCTGGAACTTATGTGGCACCCGGTGTTGATCATGGAGTTGCTTGTAATTGGCATTGGACTTCTATAAAATATCATGAACCTATTGGAATATGTGTTGTATCCATTCAATGAACTGGAAGGATTTTTTAGCTTAAGTTGGAGTAGGTGATGAATCAGTCAGGGTGGCCGAAAGAGTTAGTGCAACATCCATGGGACCCAATGGTTGGAATCCCAACCCAACCTGAAGGGGTTGTGTCCAGTTGAGCTACGTAGGGATCTAATGTAGCTATGTTAAACATAGGGAAGACTCTCATCCCATGTGCAGGGGTTATTGGAAAGGAACATGTATAATATATGAACTATCATCTGATTGAAGACCTCATTTTGGCCATTTGTCTGGGGGTGGAAGATAGTGGACTTGGTGATCTTCGTGTCTAGCAGTGACCAGAGGATCGACTAGAATGTGTCAAGGAACCAACTTTCCACATATGAGACAATGTTTTTTGGGATTCCAAAATGTACCCAGACTCGTTCAAAGAAGAGCTTGGTAGTGGCCTCTGCTATGATGTTCTTCTTGCACATGGCCATGATCACCATCTTGGAAAAGAAATCAACAACCACAAAGACACAATCATTTCCCCTCTTGGTGGATGGAAGGTCCGACATGTATTCCATCGATATGGATTCCCATTTTTGGTCAGGAGTAGTAAGGGGGGTGTACAAGCCCATTTTTGTAGTGGTTGGTTTTGGAAATAGCACAAGCAGTTCAAGACTTGATATACTTGCTGACATCATGTCGAATTTTCGACCAGTAGAAATTTTTTTGTATCACATCCATTGTCCTTTCGACATCGAATTCTCCTGCCACCCGACTGTAGTGGGATTTCCAAATCATCTTCGCTCACTCGCTTGATGGAACACAAAGATGGCCTAGTTGACACAATAGCCCATCCTAAAGATGGAAATTAGGGACAATTGAGTTTTTTCCCAACATTTGGTATGTGGTCGTGAAGTCAGGGTTTGTCTCTTAGATGTTGGGCCATCCAAAGGTATCATGGATGAAATATTCTAGCATCGTGGTGAGTGTCACGACTGGAGGTCAGATGAGGCAATCAATGACTCGGTTGGTACTACCTATTTTATACTTGATGTTGAGGTGGAACTGCTCCAAGTATGTGGACCACTTCTCATGGTGGTCATTCTGCAATTTTCCTTATGTCTGCATGAAATGTAGTGGTTTATGATCCACGTGGATAATTGTCTCCTTCCCAAGAATATAATGTCTCACTATGATAGACCATGGGGTGGCCATGAAGAGTGAGAACTGCACCCACAACATAGTCTAAAGCATATGTCTCTATCTCAAAGGGATGTTGTAGGTCTAGTAATGAAAGTATTGGGGCTGAGGACAAGTGTTGCTTTAAATCATCGAATTCTTGTTGTTGGGATAGGCCCCACACAAATTTTTCCTTACCACCACCCCTAGTTACTTGGCTGAGGGCCCATGCAATATGGGATAATCCCAACATGAACCTATGATAGAAATTGAAAAGGCCTAAGAAGCTCTGTAGCTTAGTGAGTGTGGTTGGGGTTGGATAATCACGTATGATTTGGATATTGGCTGGATCCACATGCACACCATGTTGATCCATGATGTAGCATAGGTAATGGACCCTATCCATGTCGAAGGAGAATTTTTCCAAGTTGGCATATAGCTTGTGTTGTCGCAGAGTGTGCAGAACCTATTGAATATGCTGCAAATGTTCCACACAAGTCTTGTTGTAGATGAGGATGTTATCTAGATACACCACTACAAACATATTAGTGAAATTTCATAGGATATCATCCATTATACTCATGAAAGTTGTTGGAGCATTTTTCAAACCAAAGGGCATGACCATCCATTCAAAAATACCTTCTTTTGACATGAAGGTGATCTTCCATATATCTGTATGTTTTATGGGGACCTGGTGGTAGCTAGACTTCAGATCAATCTTACTGAAGTATTTGGCCCCATTGATCTGATCAAGGAGATCGTCAATTCTAGGAATCAGGTATCGATTCCTGACTGTGATTTTGTTTGGGTCCTGGTAATCAATGCAGAGTCGCCAGGTCTCATCTTTCTTCTACACCAGCACGATCTAGATTTTATGAGAAGAACAAAAATGAATATATATTATTATTATTATTAACCCATAGACACAAGAATAAAATATATACTATAAAACTAATTTCTATTCAATAAGAATATGTGTCAAAACTATAAAATGCAGTGGAAAATAATCTTTCTAGAATGGTGGAAGCTTATCTCTGAGAAGAGATGTAATGGTTGCACTCATTAGCAATAAGATGGTTACAATGAGTCTCTCTAAGAATTTTTACAATAAAAAGGAATTCCAAAACCCTATAAATCCAAAAACCTAACCCTAGGAGATGAAGTGCCAAAATTCATGTGGGCCCCATTGGGGTAAGCTAGTACATCAACTTCTTGGGGTCGTAACTTTTTCATACGGTCTTTGTTTTAGGCGCATGATAGCCCATTGGAAATGTCTGTTAGAGGAATACACATGTTTCCTTCAGACTCTAACTCCACCTGTTATCACATATGTTTTTATGGAGGGGTTTCTTCCCTAGAACATAGCCCCATGGTGAAAAAATGACAAATAGGGGGTTAAAACCCACTTTTATCGTTTATCCTAAGTTTTGTCCCTGGACACGTTGTGCTAAGGGGTTCGTAGATATGGGTGGATGAGATATGCATGCTCAGATCTATGGTGCGGGATCCATATCGGACCCCCCCCCAATATTTTACCTTTAATGAGGGGGGGTCCAATTTGGTGGTTTTTGAGTGTGGGCCCCCCACTATCGTGGCACTTCCTTGTTAACTCGGACACCCCCCCGCTCAAAACCTCTTACCACCCCCCCCTCCAAGTAGAGCACTTACTGCCTCCTCTTACCACCCTCATTTTCTGCCAAAACCTATCCTCCACTCATTCATCTCTCTACCCATCACATCCCCTCTTTCTTGTGTCGCCTATCAATGCCTACCATGTGTATCCCACTCCCACCTCATGTCACATCTCCTTTCTCCCTCCCCTACTCGCTTCGTGATACATGTCTCTCATGTCACTCCCACCTATTTCATGGTTGTCCCCACTATGCCTACCACTGCAGCCTCCCTTCTGCCTCCACGTCACCTTCTCGTGCCATATCACCCCTACGCCTTTACATCTCAACTACAATGTCCTGTCATCCACGTTTTCCCAATCATCATTCCGCTAATGCGTTTTTCCACATGACCACCTATCACCTAGTCGATTCCTCATCAGCTCCACCTTCGTCCACCTACTTGTCTTCCCTGTAAGCATCCAACAAAGCATAGACAATGAGGGAAAGGCTGCTACGACTTCAAAGCATAGGATTTGACTCTACCCACTCAGATCCCGATGAAACAATTAATGTAAGCGAGGAAGGTGGGTGATACATCGTCTCCTTCCATAAATAGAAGTCTAGAGAGGGATAAATCGCATAAGAAGACTGTCAGTCTAGTCTAACAAATATTGCATCTGACAAGAATGCATGGGTAGTCTAACCAACATCTGCATGCGTAGCTTTATAGAGAATCTCATCAACACAAAGATTTGAAAGTATGATAGGATTTCCTCAGGAAGTTAGAGCCAATTCAGAGTATATGTAGGCATTTTTTCCATTTTGTTTGGTGTCAATGGTAGAGCTAAGTTCTGGATTGTAGAGTTTTAATGAAGCCTCTGGTTCTTTGGTTATATGTTTCCATTTGGGGCTTCTTATTTAATGATAGCCAACTTTCTTTTCATCTCTATTGCTTCTAATACTGAAATACTCGGGCATGGAGGATCCAGTTGAGTGTTGTAACTGTATTGTGTGTGATGTATGTTCGATTGCAGTGTTGTTATAACATTTTTCAGTTTCCTGAAGTTTTGGATCCAAGAGGATCTTGCATTCGAAGCTTTTCCTCCTTAGGCTACTAGAAGAATTGATTTCCATAGCATACCTTTACATTTTCTCCTCAAGTTCTTCCTCTTTCTCACCCTTACTTCAACTTACTGTCTGAATTTATATCAATACCTCATCTACCTATGCATACCAGCCCAATTTTCTGAGTTAAAGTGATATCATCCTGAGTTTTCATCCATTAGACCCCCCTTTAAATTATTCATTATGACATAAAAAAATGATGGGTACTGTTCTTACCTCTGCTGCAATCCAGAGGTGACTTCTAGTTCTAACACCATATACAACTTGATTATGGCAAGCCCTAAAAACTTTGGTTAGGGCCTCAAAATGGCCCTGAAAGTCAGGGACCTAAAAACTAGGAAACAACTACCAAACTGGAAAACTACCAAAATGAGCTAGTTGGAATACATGGGAGGCCACCGAAATCCATTTGGATAATCATAGTAGTATAATACTTCACTAAGTGGTTCAAATATATTCTCATGAAATTTAACAATGATGGGGAAATTGATTCCCTTTTCGTCTTCAATCAGATAGTAGCTAGATTTGGTATCCCGAAGGAGATTGTCACTGACCATGGAAGTCACTTATGGAATAAAATGATTACTGAATTAAAATCAAAGATTGGGTTTAAACAGGAACATTTTTCACCCTATTACCCTTAAGTGAATGGTCATGTAGAAGTTTTGAATAAGTCTCTCAAGACTAATCTTCAAGGAACGATCAATTTGGCCAAGTCAAATTGGCATTTGATGTTATATTCAGCGATGTGGGATTATCAAAATTTTGTAAATACTCCTACTAGTTTTTCACCTTTTCAACTCGTCTACATGTTCGAGGCAGTATTTCCCTTTGAGTGTCAAATCCATTCTCTGAAGTTGGAAGTGGAACTACTTCCTAACACTACAGTGCTTGAGGAACAACTTTTATATATCGAACATCTCGATGAGAAGCGTCGTAATACAACCTTGGCTAAAGAGTCTCATAAGAAATGATTCAAGTGTCAATATGATCAGTCTATTCACCCTTTTATTTTATTTAAAGATGATCTTGTCCTGGTCTATGACCAAGACAAAGATCCCCTAGGGGAAGGCAAGTTCAAACCCAAATGGTTCGGACCTTTCCTTGTGAAATAGGTCTTAGAAAAGGGTTCTTACCATCTAGTTGATTTCGAAGGTAATTCCTTAGCGAAGCCTAGAAATGGGCTCTAAATTAAGAAGTATTACACTTAGGTCGGTCACCTAGGTGTGATGTCTTGTAAATATGTAGATTTTTTAATACATTTTTGTGTTTTTTGTTTCATGGATGTGTAGTTATTTATGTTCTATTTTTCACTATGGAAGATGTCAAGTGAATCATATGTTTATGTTGGTTTCATGGACGATGCTAGCTGACAGACTCGGAGTATTTCTTCCACATATTGCGTGATTTTCACACCTGGGCACTAGTTACTATATTTTGGAGGTATTTTTCTAGGCTAAGAAACCAATAAAGTTGTCGAGTACAATGCAATGATATAATTACTACGTGATGCCTTGTCACATGGTATTTCTCACCTTCGTGTTTACTTACATGCTCAACTAGGTGTGTCCCAATTAAATGGGGTTTACCGTGTTTATGATCCCACTCTTCATCAATGATTCCTTAGGGTACGTCCCTTAGAATGATCTTTTGATTATATTACTTATATTCATGTTCCTAGGATATGTAACCATCTAAATGATACATTAGCTAATCAAGTTTTAGATTGGCATGCTGCTCACATGTAAAAGTAAAACACACACATACAAATGTAAATACATTTGTAAAAATGTCATCCATAAGACAAAAAAGATGTGTGTGTGTGTGTGTGTGTGTGTGTGTGTGTCCAAAAAATAGTACCATGGGTACAAAATGGGAATTAAAGCCTAAAAATAGTCAGTATACATCATTGGGCTTAATCCCTCAAATACATAGTACAAAAAGTTCCCTTGACACATAAAGTGGTTCGACACTATATAAGGTCTAGGCCTATTGGCCCTGTTGTAGTGCACAATGGTGTTCACAAGATGTTTGAATAGCTAGACCCATGTCTTGGGAAACCCCACTACATGTGGCTACATGGCAGGGGGAAGGTCCTCGATCTCTGCCATGGGTACTGCATGAGTGAGAGCTATGAGGTTTCTCTCTACTCTCTACAACACTCTCTCAGCCTCTCCGACTGGGGGTCCTCTTGCAGATGACATTCCTTCTGCTCATGTTGGTCTGACCTATGGTCAAGGACGATGCCTGGTCCTAGTGAAGTCTGTTGGTCAAACATGTCCCACATTTTTACATAATAGATCTTTAAGTTAGTACTCTGACATATAAATAAAAGGGATATATATAAAATTTAATAACTTTAAAAATAAATATGTTACCTCTCTCACCATGCTCCTCTTCAGGGAGAACCGGCATGTCAGGATCTCTAAGGAAACTAATCCCTGCATAGAGATAGTCCTCTATCATTGGAATCTGATGGGACCACCAGTCACAAAATTTATCATCGAACGCCTCCTGAGTTCTTCCTCCACCCTATCTAGGTAGGAAAACTTCCCACCTACACAATATTGGGAAGGAGGAAATATGCCCCCATACTGTCTCTCTTGGGATGAGACTAAGCACTCTCGAAGAAGAAGAAGGAGCATAAAATGGTGCCAAACTCAAGTTCTTTTTTTTCTGCCTACAAAAGTCTGTCAATTGTCTCTTCATTCATGTCAGCATGGTAGTGCTCCAGTAAAAAATGGTAGCCTATAAACACTGAACTACATAGTGCATCTGTGCACGGGAGGCCTGATGGAGTGTTTCAGATCCTGTGATCTTCCCGATCATGAATAAAACAATGCAAATAGAGAGGATATTAATCTTGTGATTTGGTATCTGAGAACCTACTTTCTTGGTACCAAACTCACAATACATCCTGATGTAGTCTTCGATGTTGTACTGCCCTGGAGGAAAATTCCTCAAGTTCATTGGTTCCCCTCTCCTAGAGAGGTCAGTCACAAAATAGCTATCCTCTATGGTCATGGTCAGTGATTTACCCTCTAGCATGAACGTCTCTATGTTAGGAAGCTAATACTCCACTAAAGCATTGAGCAACTTCGATTGTTCTCTCATGAACAAAAATTGGAAAAATTTCCATAAGCCACACTTTTTTAGCATAGAGATGTCCCCAGGATCCTCCTCAACCAAGATATCTAGCTCCTCATGTTCTATTTCCCTCTAGTGCATATACATCTTGTTACACGGACAAGTTGGAGAGGGTTTTAGTCTTTATTTATTTATTTTTGAAGATTAAAAAGGGCATACGCGGGTTGTCTTTAGGACAGTCACATATGTACAAGGGATTAGTTTTACTTTTCCTACGTACATATGCGAGATGAGCGTGGAAAACCCGCATACACACAGTCGTGACCCTTTTTCAACGGCACGCACCTCCTAAACACAAATTTAAATGCTTAAAGATGAACAAGAATGAAATATGAGGTAATTTGTACTTACTTGGTCAAAGTGTGAAGGTTTTCCATCCACCGTAGCTCCTTGAATTCACATTTTTGACAAAGGGGGTTTTTGCACTTTTTACTACTTTACAAATTGCAATGGTAAAAATGAGTTGTCCACCTCTATTTATAGACTTTTTTGGCCCTTTTTTACCTAATTTGGTCCCCTTTTTCACTTTTCATGACTTTGTGGCTATGTGAGTTCTCTTTTGAGTTCTCTTTGGGCCATTCTGATGGACTTGTCCTTTCAATTTGGTAATTTTAATGAGATGCGTTACACCTATATCATCCCATGGTAAAATTCATTTTTTCAAATTTTGCATATAGGTTAGGTTTTCAATCCCATCTTTCTTCATATTGTTGGATTTTTTTCGTTTCCATAGGATCAATCCCACCGAAGGGTGACACAAAACCTTCTCTGATGCTTTAGAAGTGTCGTAATTAGGTGGTAGATTCTACCTCTACATGGATTCCCTAGGTAGATCCTTTGCTTCATTTTTGGCATCCATGCTGTGAGTTTTTACTATAGGCTTGGGAGTGATTTTTAGTCCCTCTATGATTACATATTGAAGCCTCATTCTTCTTTCTAATCATCATTCTTGGCCTTACCCATGGGACTCCCTAATGAGCACGGTTTGTTGTCTTTCAAGTTCGCTTAAATTTTGAAAGAAACATCCAACGAGACTATATTTATTCTTTTCGATCTCATCTGGATAACTTGAGAAAAGAAGCCCCCCTGGAGTCTTCTTTAAGCCCTTTTCAGACTCTCAAAAATTAAAAATATTGTCGAGCGATCTTGTTTTCCTTCATGCTCACCAAACTCAAATTTGAAGGCACATATGTCCAGTCATAGTTTACTCCTTTTTAAGTCTAGACGACTAATGTTACGAATAAAGGTATACCCTAGGAAATTCTGTTCACTAGGAGAGTATTCTTAGGCATAAGTTTAACCCTTTTTCTAGCCTGAGGGACAAATGTTTTGAAAAAGGGACATTCTCCTTGGTTTTGGTTTATATCTTTTTCGGGCCTTGGATATTACTTACGAAAAATGAACCCCCTCAAAGTCCATAGTTAAGTTATTTTCAGACTCCCTAAATACGAAAATATCGTCGAGTTACCTTCAGGGATGATTTTAGGGGCTAAATTTCATTCATGGGCTAATTTTCCATGTTTTTTCCAAAACTGATATTCGCTATTTTAAAAATGATTCACTCAAATTCTATAGGATAAAATTATTTTACCTTAAAAATCGACAAAATTTTATAAAAACTATGTAAAATACTTAGAAATTTGAATATTTTTACAAAAATATCGCCAAACATTTATAGTTTACATATGAAGGATCAGTAATATTCACCAAGGTTTCTACATTTTAAAATAAATTTCCATCCTTAAAATCATCCTCGACTACCTTGTTCCTTTCACACTCGTTAATTGTTCCAAAAATCACATCTATTCGACATGATTTTAACCCTTTTTCCAATCAATAGATTATTCTGGAAAAATCTACGCCTCATGAGACTTGTCTCGTTGGAAGAGTTCTCCTCAGTTATATCTTATACTTTTTTGGGATAAGGAGACTAAACCTAGAAAAAGGCTATGAGTCCATAGTTAATCTCTTTTCAGACTCCTTAAAATTGAAACGATCGTCGAGTGATCTTGTCTCAATCACACTTGTTAAAATGGTATTGATGAGACGTATTTTCGATATAAGTTTAACCCTTTCTTGAACTGATTGGAATAATTTCAAAAAAGGAACTCCTTGGAGTCTTCTTTTAGAATTTTTCCAGACTCTCTAAACATGAAAAAACCACCGAGCATACCTTCTATGGGCTTGTAAAAATTCGCATAGAAGGAGTCGTGATGTGTCATGCTTAATCACATAGAGGGTCTCATATTTGTGTCTTTGTCCTAATGTTGACTCCATGTTTCTCTCAACTAAACCCTTAAAACATTCCTTATACGCAAGCCTTGCAACACTTTTTTCCCTTTTGAGATTTGACACCTTGACCCATGAAGGAATTTTCCCCGAGTGTCCTTATCCTAAACATGTCTCCTTGCCCTGAGCATTAGTATGTTCCATGTACTTGGAACTAGTTTTCTTTCTTGTGACACTCATTCCTCCTTTGTAACGTAGTTGTAGTGTCCATTTTAATTTAACATCAAATAATTAATCAAACATAAACTGTAATAATAATATCTACTTGATTTCAGAAATTTCAATAATTCCTTTTAATTGAGCACATACACATTTTTCATTGATCAATGAATAATAAAATTTTATAATAGAATAAAACAAATACATAATTTTAAAATACCTTGGTCTGATGCTAATTCCTCCGATTTGGTTGTTCGTTGCTGAACTGGATCCAACACTACCCAAACCTTGTTCCACCCTAGCAACTAGGACAACTTCCTAGCTCCAGGATATCATATGGATATCTTGGCCCCTGTGCCCAAAACCTCCAGCAAAACGGTGCCCCCTGAACTAATCCTTCCAACTCCAGAACTCAACTCTCCTCTCTCTGCCAATCCAAGAGAGCCCCAAAATCAATAATAATCTCCTGTAGAATGATCCCCTCCTTCGTAACCTCCTCCACTCATATTGCCTCTTCACCGACTTTCCCCTCCTTCATTATTTTCCTTATCCATTAATTAATTATCTTATCCTTTCGTAGTTAATGCCCCTTATCCCATTATTCATGTTCCTTATCCCCTTTATTTATTATTTTATCCCATATTTAATGTCCTATCCCTTCCCGAATACGTAAGCTTTAATTTAACAATATAATTTATTAACCCCCTTTAATTCTTTACTTAATTAATTAATGATTCAATTAATAATTAATTAATCCTTGACAATCATGAACAAGTAATGAATAATAATCAATTAGTTAATGTTATTTAAGAAATAATTATTGTTTAGCTAACTTTTAGGACAATTAGATTATTAAATTAATTATAATTAATAATCCTATACATCTATTTAAGTAGGGTCGTTACATACACCCACCCTTCAGGAAACTTCGTCCCGAAGTTAAGGTATCTTATGGTACAAAGGAAAAGAAACATGGTTCACACATTCATAACAAGTAACCGACATTATCAGTAAGTAATTCAAGAAAACTCATGCATACTAGTGTATATGTACAAGAAATGCATGTGTAGCTAGTACATGCAAGTCTCGTGCATGTACTAATAATCAAAACTACCATCCTTTAGTAATTTATGTATGCATCCAATCCAGTCAGCAAGACTAGTCTTTTATAAAAGACAACAACCAATCAATTGTTTGAGAAATTCTTTAATTACAATTATCTGTTTCAACAATTTTATTTAGACAACTGTGGTTTAGTTACGAAATTATGAATATTCATATATACACATTTCTTTTTTTTTTTGAAGGGAAAACATTAAATTCCACCACAAAACAGATCTCCATACCATCTTAACTATTACTACTCATCCTTCCACCCTAACCTACTTCCATCTCCATTCCTATCCTTCCTCTGCTAGACTATCTTGGAGCATCAACTATATTGACCTAACTCCAAATAGAACCCGTAAGCGGAAGTGTTGCTATCTCGACCATGATTCCCTAGCAAGCATCTGACAGTCATCATCACATGTCTTGGGGAGCGTGAACTAACACCATCCTCCCATGACTTTAGGTTTCGGAGGATACACGATGGGAAATGCCTCCACCCCTCCTAATATGTTAAGAACCAAACATCAATATAGCATAGAAAAACCTCAGGAAAAGTACTCAACGCCTTGAAAAAAAGATAATTTCAGATAATAAGCCTCTTCGAGGGGGAAAACTCCTTTTACCCCACTTAAATGTTCAAGTACAAGATTATTCAAAATGAAAATGTCTCCTTGGTATATATAGGAGACTAGGAGGTATAATTACAACTAATGGCCTAAAGCCGACATAAATAAAATAGCATTACTAATCTAATAT
>ML785239.1:67701-82280 GCA_009831015.1 Picea engelmannii
TCGAGGGGATATCACTTTAACTCAGGGACTGAGTCTGGTACATAAGGTGACAAAGGAGGTCTTGATCCAACTTCAGCCAGTGGGTTGATAAAAGGGTGAGTAGGTGGAAGACTTAGTGAGGAAAATGGACAAACAGCCTTGGGAAGCAGACTTACGGCTATTTGCAGAAGAAAGACACTGAATACAAGATCCGCTTGGTTCAGGGTCTCAAGAAGATGAGGAGGACTCGACTGGATCCTCCAATTCCAAGTCACTCAGTGATGGGAAAATCACAAGAACTGGCTAGAAATATTATAACTGCTACAGTGATCCTACCAACATCATCCTATAACAGATATAGCTCGACTGGATCCTCCAATTCCGAGCAATTCTAACACAGTGGAACAAAGATGTAAAAGAGACTGGCATTCATCAGGCAAGAAGTCTCAAGAGTGCATACATAACCAGAATATCAGTGCTTCATTAAAGATTTACAACCGGGAGCTTAGCTCAACCATCAATGGATACAAAAATGGCGAAAACGCCTACATATACTCAAACTAACAACAATAACAAAATCGAGACGTAGCATTGAAAGATTTGCGTCTGCATGGCTTCTGACAACACGGAGCTGCAATCTTTGAATGGTCATGCAACCTATGGCAGACGCAATCGATCCCCTGACAGTTTATTTGGTGAATCGATGTGTCTTTAATTCAATGCAGGACTTCCCATTATGGCGAAGACGATGTCTAACCACCACCAACGGCTTCAATAACTGCTTCTTGGGATTGAATATGACCTGCCAGCTCAACATTTTGGGATATGGAGGACTTCTCGCGCTGCCACCTAGAATAACTGATGGGTTTGAAGGACGGGTATGGAGGCCAACGCGGGAAGTGAGGTATAACTATGGAATGACGGGGCCCCAATCGCAAGGATAAAGAAGAGAACGATGAGAGGTGAGAGAGGTGGCGGGGGGATGACATAAGTCATTAGGGATATACGCAGAGATAGTGGGAGAATAGATGTGGCAAGTTTAATGCAGTGAAAGGCTGACATGGAGGGAAAAGGATACGTGGCGAGTGATAAATGGATGATGAGACAAGGGAAAGGCCATCTGGAAGTGTGAGAGAGGGGTGAACGGTGACACATGGCGGCAAGGGAAAGGTGGACAGGGAGATGTCATGACAAAAATATGGCCCACACGGGTTAACGTCAGGGCATCTGAGAAGGTCGGGGCCGCGCTTGAGCCGTTGATCCGGGCTCCTCGATCGTGGCCATCAAAAAACTGCATCCACGATTCCGGACCCCCCCCCTCCACTTAAAGGTAGAAAGGCGGGGGGGGGGGGGGGGGNATCCGGGTGCACTAATCTGAGCCGTCGGAGAGGTGCGCCCCCGATTCTAGACCCCCCCTTCTTAAAGATCGAAAGGCAAGGGGGGTCCGGAATTTGCTGTGTGTCATCGATCTAGACACGCAAAATCCAGCCATCCAAAAGTGACCCATGTTTAATGCAGATGCGCTTGCGCCCAAAACTTAGGATAAGTGGGTTTTGACCCATTCTTTTGCAATTTAACCCCTTTGCAAGAAATATCCCTAACAAATATTCATCCCACAATGTTTCTTGGCTAGTGGTCATGATATCCACTTTCATCATCTTTATCCCTTAGCTATTTCATAGCCCATAACCTGCAGATTAGTCTGTAACACTAACTCATACATTTCTATGCATTATCATCATGTAATTGCATACTATCATCATTTCAATTTGGTATCCCTGTACCGATAAATTAACATCAAAGTTTTCCAATTAGAAATATATCTCATAATATCCCGTAATTCAATTTCGACATCTATTCATAAGATTATCATTTATCCAAAATAGATTGCATCATATCCAACATCATCCTAATAGTATTTTAAACATTCATAAAATTCTTTATTCTCACAATGTGTCACATCATATACATCATCATCAATAACATTTAAACATTCGTAAAATTTACATGCACGTAGTAGATCGCATCATATACATCATCATCAATAACATTTAAACATTCATAAAAGCTCATAAATTTTAAAATTTAAGTATATCACTTAATAGTTTCACTGTGACTAGAAAATAAAGTATATAGGCCTCAGGTAATCTTGGCTGTCTAAGTCAAAAGGTGGTGTTACATACATGCCACCTTCGAGAAACATGTTCTCGAGGTGGTCAAAATAGTGAGGGATAGTCTCGTCGTAGTGTCTCGGCGTCTTCCCAAGTAGCAGATCCTGGACTATACTTGTCCCACTGGACCTTAACTTTGTCTACCAGATGATTTATGAGCTGTCAGAGTCTACGGTCCAATATGCATAACGGTTCTACCGTGAGGGTTCCCACGTCCGATACCTGCAATTCCTTCCAATTTAGTTTATGTGATTCATCAACAACATAATGACGTAAAACAGATACATGAAATACATTATGATTTTTATGCAAGTGGGGTGGCAGTACAAGACGATATGCAACGGGTCCAATTTTCTCTTGGATCCTAAATGGTCCTATAAATCAAGGTGACAACTTTTTCCCCTTCCCGAACTGTATGGTACTCTTATTAGGCCTGATACAAATGAAAACCTGGTCTTCCACTTCATAACTTCGATCGGTCTTGTGTGCATCCGCATAGCTTTTCTGCCTATCCTGTTCTTCCTTTAGTCTCTTCCTAATTTGAATCACCTATTCCTCCATTTCTTGAATCAATTATGGCCCAACTATTACTCATCTTCTAGTCTATCCCAACTCTATGGAGTTCTGCATTGCCTCCCATACAAAGCTTCGTAGGGTGGCATTCCGATGGAGCTATGATAACTGTTATTGTAGGCAAAACCTACCAAAGGTAGGTACTTCTCCCACTGGGTTTGATTATCCATTACATACATCCTAAGCATGTCTTCTATGACTTGATTTACTCTCTCAGTTTTCCCATCTGTTTCAGGATGATAAGTTGTGCTTAAGTTCAACTAAGTCCCCAATGCTGACTGTAAACTTGTCCAGAACCTAGAAGTGAATCTGGAGTCCCTATTTGAAATGATCTTCTTAGTTATCCCATGCAAATGGATAACCTCGCTTACAAACACATGTGCCACATCAGTGACATCGTAAGTGTCTCTAACCGGAATGAAATGAGCACTCTTGGTTAACTTATCCACTATCACAAGAATGACATTGTGTCTATGAGATGTGAGCGGCAACCCCACAACAAAGTCCATAGAGATGAATTCCCACTTGGACATAGGGACATCATGTGGTTGTAGGAGGCTTGCCGAGTGATGGTGGTTGGCTTTCACTTGTTGACACTCCAGTCATTTGGCGACTAAATGGACTACATCGCACTTCATGCCTACCCAAAAGAAGAGCTTCGTCATATATGCGTACATCTTCTTCACACCTGGATGCGAACAATAAAGTGCTCTATGGGCTTCCTTCAGTATGATGCTTCGAATATCCCCATTCTTAGGGATGTACATCCTTCCTCGATATCTTAATAGTCCATCTGTTTCCAGACTATATCCTTCATACTTTGGGTCTACTTCCTCCCTCTCTGGAGGTTTGAAGTAACCTTTAAATACCAACTATCTCGTTGGAGCTGTGTCAACACATGTTCCCTCAGATTGACCTTTAAGGTTACCAAGGAGAAGATACATGGTCTCCTACTCAAGGCATCTACGACCACATTTTCCTTTCCCTTGATGTACGAAATACCAAAATCATACTCACTCATAAACTCACACCATCGCCTTTTCCTAGCATTCAAATCTTTTTGAGTGAAGAGATGTTTTAAACTTTGATGGTCCATTTTGAGCTCAAAGTTCCACCCCACAAGATAGTGCCTCCAAATTTTTAGAGCTAGCATTACAACTGCCAACTCTAAATCATGAGTCACATATAACTCTTCGTGTTTCTTCAACTTCCTTGACGCATAGGCTATCACTCCTCCATCCTGCATTAGCACGGCCCCCAACCCTTGCTTTGAGGCATCCGTGCAGACTGTGAAGTCCTTTTCCATATCCGGCACTCGTAGAATTGGCACACTAGTTAGTAACCTCTTAAGCTCAATGAATGCACTATCACACTCTTTTTTCCATTCATACATGACCCCCTTGCATTGCAAAGTGGTGATGGGTTTCACTATTTTTGAGAATCCTTCCACAAATCTCCAGTAATAACCTGCTAGCCCCATGAAGCTTCTCACCTCATGGGCATTTTTCGGCACTGGCCATTCCATAATGGACTTTACCTTTTCTGGGTCCACAGAGATTCCTTTGTCGGAAATGATACGACCTAAATAATGGATCTCTTTCTGGAATAAGGAACACTTCGACAACTTCCCATACAATTTGTTCTCTCTAATGTAGGACAACACTATTCGCAAGTGTTCCTCATGTTCTCTTTCATTCTTGGAATAGATGAGGATGTCATCTAAAAAGACTTGTACAAAACGGTCTAAGTACTTCCAGAATACGTCGTTCATGAGGCTCATGAATACTTCTGGCGCATTGGTCAATTTGAAAGGTACTACAACAAACTCATAATGTCCAAACCGAGTTCGAAAGGCAGTTTTTGGGATATCACCTTCCTTAATCCTTAACTGATGATACCCTGATCACAAATCAATCTTGGAGAATACTGTTGCTCCCTTCATCTGATCGAAGAGGTCATCTATTCATGACATTGGATACCTATTTTTCACTGTATCACAGTTCAAGTCCCTGTATTCTACACACAGTCATAAGGATCCATCCTTCTTCTTTAAAAAAATTACCGGTGTGCCCCAAGGTGAGACACTGGGCCTTATTACCCTAAGTCCAGTAACTCTTTCAACTACATTTACAATTCAAAAAAATTTGGCGCTGTCATCTGGTACAAAGTCTTGGAGATTGGTTCTGCACTAGGTTTTAGCTCAATAGTAAAATCAAGCTCCCTCTCAGGAGGTAACCCTGGTAACTCGTTCGGAAAAACATCCTGAAATTCTAACAATACCGAGTACTGATCCAATGAGGGTCCCTTCCTTTCATTCACTGCTTCCACTACATACAATTGACACCCTTTACTCAAGCATCGCTTGACCTTCATAGTTGATATAAATCGTAACGACACTTTTCTTTGTACACCCTGGATCTCTACTAGTCTTCCTTCATCATCGACACAAAGCACCCTCTTTGCGAAACAATCTACCAAAGCTCGGTGAGATGCTAACCAATCCATTCCAATGATTAGGTCATATGCCCCGAGAGCAGTGATGTATACCTTTAACCTGGTAGTACACACTCCCAGGTCTACTATACAATTATCAATGCTAGGTCCTACCACTTGTTTTTACCCCGAAGCCATCTCGACTTGTTTAAAGTCATCGTGCTCGTAGGCTACCAACCCACTCTTTTCTAATGCAGATGGTGAAATGAAACTATCTGTCACACCAGAATCAAACAAAATCTTGACATTGATATGATTTGGCGTACCTGATGACTCCACCACTGTGGATTGATGTTCGACCTGGTGATTATTAACTGCTGTGTAAATCTGGTGGCTACTACTTTCTCTCCCCATCGATGCCTTTCCTTCTCTATTCATGAACCCTGATTGTAACTCTGGGTAGTCATGCTGGTAATGGGGTCCTCCGTACCCCCAACATGTAACATGAGATTGAACCTGTGCACTATTATGTGACTATCTCTGAAATGAGTTCCTTCCCCTGGAACCCCTGCCCCTACTCGTTGTTCCCTGATATGGTTGTGGACTTGTCTGTGTCGTTGGCGATGAACGAGATGCTGCACTTGCTGCCATTGAAATCCTTGCAGCTACTATCCTTGGCACGACTCTGTTACCATATGGCGGTGGCCTTGAGCCCCCTCCCCTAGGAAATGTCCTCGGGGCCTTTCCTACGAATCTCGGGCGATGCGGAAATATTGGTCTTGTACCCCCAGTTAAGTTCATGTGTTCTTCCGCATAACGCACATTTTCCACCGCCTCTGCTTCTAAAGACGGTTTCTGCATCCTCACCATAGCTCTTATCTCAGGGTTCAATCCATAGATGAAGCGCTCTACCTGTCATTGGTCATTGTCCATATATGAAACATATTTTACCAGTTCCATAAATATGATCTCATATTCTTCTACAGTTATGTTTCCCTGTAGTAAGGCATGAAATGCCCCTACCTATTGTTCCTCATAGTATGCTGGTAGATATTTCCTTCGGAACCTCTCCTCGAAAAGTTCCCAGGATATTGTGTCTGGGGTAAGGTGTAGTTGTCTTTCCAAGTTTCCCCACCAGTTCAAGGCATTGTCTCTTAATTGAAAAATTGAGATCTTTACCTTTGATTTGGACGCATAGTCCCTTAAGGGAAAACACCTGGTCATTCCTTCCAAACATGCTTCCATGCATTCATTGGCGCGACCCCCAACAAACTCCAGAAGTTTTATCTTTTGCAATTCTCACGTGATGTCTTTGGGTTTAGGTCCTCCCCCTAAATCCCTTGATGCTTCTAAATTACCCATTCCAGACGGTGGGGGTTCCACTTCAGTCCTTGCCGGTTGTCGCCCCTTTAAAGTCTCATTAATGGCTTCCAACGAGCGCAATATGAGGGCTAGTTCGGGCGATGGTGATGGTGGCACTGGCGGTGTTGGCGGTGCTTGCAACGACGCTCCCCTACCTCGAATCCTTCGAGTCCTGACCATCCTGTATGCTTTAACCTGCATCAACCAAAGTTGTCAAGGTGAGTTCCAGGATGTTTCAAATTGGTGCTACTTAAACTAGAAACATGGTTAGGTGTAAGTTTTATTTACTTGTCTGTAAACAGACATTACTCCTTTAGGGGATTGGCTAGTTTAGGGTTAGGATTAAGAATCTAAGCTTGATTTCTTCGTTCATATAAAAAACACTATTGGTTCCCTTGCCCTGTAGCTACGCTAGCCTTGCGCCATACTCGCCACTTTCTATGCTTACTCTCCTAGTGCATATGCCGCCTCCTTCATGCTTGTCCTAGTCTAAGCTCTTTTAACTTTTTTCTTATAACTAAATATCCTCCGATGCTTGACTCGAGAGATTTTCCTTGGCACGTAGTGTTGGCATTGTCGATTGCTGCATTGAGATTTAGCGTTGACTTTGACTGGTGGAATGGATATGAGGGACTTGGTGCTTGGCTTGATGAGTTGTGTGTAATGTCTCACGAGCCTGACGCTTGGATAATCAGAGATTATTCTTCAGGCTAGTACCTTGCTATTATTGATAATTAAACTATTATATGCGAATTTATTTGTAAAAGTGATATGTGTGGCATGTTGGTGTTATTGCTCTGCTTAAGGTGCGTCGCTTCGTGGGTGGTCTTGGGTTCAAAACCCTTGGACCTCTAAATTTTATACTTAACTCTATATTACTCAAACTTAACTAATTGTTGAAATTACTAAGACAACTAAGAGGGGGGGTGAATCAGTTGTAGTTGAGCTTAAACAATTTTAAATCTATTAAGACATTATTAATCTTTCTTCAAGTGATCATCAACAATATACCACATATGGATAGTAAAAGTAAAGAGCATCAGTCACACATAATATATACACAGAGACAAATTTTTCATGAGGAAACCCATAAAGGGAGAAAACATCTTCTTCTTCAAAATGATAGGCAGTCTTTTAGGTTTTGTACATCATCTCTAATTGAGCACCAACTCAATGTGAGGCTGCTACCTCTGTTTTACAAAATGCAACTTGTTTGAGAGCACCAACTCTCTGGTTTCTCTAGCACCCACTAAGCACCAACTCCCTTAATGTTCCAGCACCAACTGGATGGAAGCACCAACTTCCAGTTACACAGGCTCCAACCTGTATAACAGAGAACACTTGTTCTCCCTTGCACCACCTTGCCACCCTGGTTTCTCTGGCTGCAACTAGATGGAAGCTACAACTTCCTGTGTTCAAGCTCCCACTTGAACCTCTGAGGAAAATAGTCCTCCCGACAACCTCCCAACCTCCCTAGAATGTTAATAAATAAATAAACAGTCAACTACACAGATAAATCAATTCATACCAATCTTTCTTTGTTCTGTAAATCTCGTCTTCTACAAACTGTTTTGTTGTTCTTCTCTTCCTTTGTTTGTTCAGTGGGTATGCTCTGCATCAAATTGTTCTCTCATTCTCCTCTGATCCAACTTCTCTTCATCATCTTTTACTCTTCACTGAGTTTCTTCTCACAATGTGCATCTCCTCCATCTCACCCTGCACATCCTCTTATTTTTCCTTTCTTATAGTTTCATTCATTTTCCATACCGAACAGCCAACCTCACGTTGTCTGTCTCATTTTCTCTTATACACACACTCACGGAGGTTCCACTTCGCATCTCCTTAGGCACAAGAAAGACAATTGTCCAAACAACTGAAACACGAACTGATTTTCCATCATGAGTCCATTTTTCTAACATATTTGTAACTGAGGAGTTAACTATGAGAGAGAACAGTAACCCTCCGATCTTTGTTCAAATTCACCTGCACCGTTGGATTGGCTTCATGAGATCTTGTTTTCATTTCCTTTAAATTGGGTTTCGGCATTTCGACAATCCTGTGTTGAGTGTCTTGACACTTCATTTCCCGATCTCCAAAGTTCTGATACAAAACTTTTCTGCACTATCTCCTTCCCCAATATGACTATGATCATAACCAAGTGCCTATGCAAAAATCATTTTCACGATTTCTCCTTTTCATGATTTTCAACACTATGCTCCATTGACCCCAAGTCAGCGAAATTTTTATCACTTTCCACATGTCCTGTGATTCGATAGTCCAGATGTGATCTTGATTCAATGGCTACAATTGAATCGCGATTTCGCAATTTCAGCATTCTTGTTGCATTGATTTCTTCCCTCTCCATGTTGCGATCCCTGAAATGCCGATATGGAGTTAGATCAATGGTTCAAATCTGAGCTTGATTCAATGGCTACGATTGAGTTGCAATTTTGCATATCATGAAATCAAGATTCTTGATGTCAATAATCTTTGACATGTCAAACTCTCGATCCCCAAAACTTCGACAAGAACTGGAATCAACGGTCCAGATTCAACCTTAATCCGACGGCTCAGATTTCATCGTGATTTCTCATATCATGATATCGGGATTCTTTTTTTCAATAATGTTTGACATGTCCAACTCTCGATCCCTAAAACTCCGACAAGGACTGGAATCAACGGTCCAGATTCAACCTTAATCTGACGGCTCAGATTTCATCGCTATTTCGCATATCGCGATATCGGGATTCTTGTTGTCAATAATCTTTGATATGTCCAACTCTCGATCCCTGAAACTCTGACAAGGACTGGAATGAATGATCCAGATTCAACCTTAATCTAATGGCTCATATTTCATTACGATTTTGAGAAGTTAGGGAACCTTGTTCCTTTGACTCTCCAGTCAATGAACTTACAATCTTTCCCCACGTGTCCTTCCTGATGATGGACGATCCTCCTTCTTTCGGGATTTTGTGAGCCTCTTTTCTCCTTTTCATACTTTAAAATGTGTGCAGGTTCTCCTTGATCCAATGATGGTCGGGTCCTGTGCTTGGATCTAACATCTGAAATATGTCCTCCTCTTCAGTGCACTCTTCTTGAGATCTGATGGCAATCGTTCTGTCGGGAATTTTGGATGGGATCCAACGATCAGTAGTTCTTCTCAAAATTTACAAGTCTTTGATCATTTGATCAATGTTGCGTTGCCTTCGATCATTCACCTTCGATCATTCGACCTTCCTGAACTTATCTTCTGTTTTCCTGTCGATTACAAACTTCCTGTACTCATGCCATCTTCACTGTTGTACTTGCCATTAATGACAAGCATTTGTTGTCTGTTAAATATTTGCCAACAATCTTCCCCTTTGGCATTGATGGAAACACACGCACCCACATGCATTGCATTCGTATCTCCTCTCCCGAACTCGTTTCTCCCCCTTTGACATCAATGTCAAAGAAGAAACATTCTTCCCTTGATCTGTTACAAAACATACTCCCCCTGTCGACTATAAGCATCTTGGAAATACACCAGATATTCAATAAGTACTCCCCCTGACCAGGTGAATAGATTAGACACAAGAAATTATAACCCCCAACTTTTGACGAAGATATCCAAAAGGGGTTGCTGCTAATGGTTTAGTAAAGATATCAACAATCTGTTCTGTAGAAGGTATATAATTCAGTTGAACAATTTTGTTTGTAACTTGTTCTTTGAGAAAATGGTACTTGATTGGAATATGTTTAGTCTTTGAATGAAGAACAAGATTCTTGGAGACACTAATGGCACTTGTGTTATCACAATGAATTGGAATGGGATCAGTGTAATTTACCTTCAGATCTGCAAGAGTTTGTATCATTCATAAGATTTGTGTGCAACAAGTAGTAGCAGTAATGTATTCTTCCTCTATAGTGGATAATGAAATGGATCCTTGCTTTTTACTAAGCCATGCAACCAATGAGTCACCCAAAAAGAATGCTCCTCCACTGGTGCTTTTTCTCTCATCAACATAGTTTTCCCAGTTTGCATTTGAATAAGCAGTTAACTGGAAATTCCCATTTCTAGGATACCACAGAACATAAGTCATTGTTCCCTTCAAGTATTTAAATATCCTTTTGACAGCTACCAAATGAATTTGTTTAGGAGCAGACTGAAAATGAACTACCATTCCAACAGCTTGCATTATATCAGGATGGGATGTTGTGATGTACAAAAGACTGCCTACCATAGAGTGATATGTTCTTTGATCAACATCAGGTGATATATCATCTTTACTCAGCTTGCAACCAACCACCATAGATGTGCTAACTGTAGAGGAATCTTCCATTTGAAATTTCTTCAACATCTCTTTCAAATATTTTTCTTGAGAGATAAAAAATCCTGTAGAGCTTTGTTTTACTTATAAGCCAAGAAAATATGATAGTTCTCCTATCATGGACATTTCAAATTCCGTTTTCATAGAGTTAGCAAACCACTGGACAGATGATTCATTAGTACAACCAAAAATAATATCATCTACATAAACCAAAAAAACTAGTAAATTATCACCTTCAGACTTAATGTAAAGGTTATTGTCAACAGTACCTTTCTTGAACCCTTTTTCTTGTAGAAATTTGTCCAGTCTATAATACCAAGCTCGTGGTTCTTGTTTTAGTCCATATAAGGTCTTCTTCAACTTACAAACATAAATAGGATTATCTGTCAAAGAGAATCCTTCAGGTTGCTCCATATATACTTCTTCCTCTAGATCTCCATTAAGAAAAGTTGACTTAACATCCAACTGATAAACTTTGAAGTTCTTATGACATGAATAAGAAAGAAATATTCTGATAGCTTCCAATCTTGCCACTGGTGGAAAAGTTTCATCAAATTCCTGACCTTCAACTTGTGCATATCCCTTATAGACTAATCTAGCTTTATTTCTAACAACTTGTCCTTTTTCATTCATTTTATTCTTGAACACCCATTTGGAACCTATTACATTCTTATTTTCAGGTCTAGGGACAAGCTCCCAAGTATTGTTCTTCTCAATCTGATCAAGCTCTTCATTCATTGCTCTAATCCAATTATCTTCCTTGCTAGCTTCCTCAAATTTTTTAGGTTCAGTCATAGATAAAAAAAGAAACATGAGATTGTTCTGAGTCTTTAATCAATTTCCTTCTTGTTTGAACTCCTTCATTTATATCCCCAATTATCTGATTTTCGGAATGATTCTTTCTAATAATTATGAGAGGTGTTTTTTCTTATTTCTGCTTATTTGTGTCAGTTTGAATCTACATATCTTCATCTGATCCAGACTCTTCTCTTTCTAATCCTTGGACCTATTCATCTTCATATTCAACTGTATCTTTTGTTATTGGTTCAACACTGCTTACATTTCTGACTGTGATTTCTTCATCAACTTTTATATCTATAAAATCAACTAGTTTGTGCAGTCTCTTATTGTAGCATCTGTATCCTTTACTATTTGTAGCATAACCCAAGAAGATACCTTCATCAACCCTGTCATCATATTTGCCAATATTTTCATCATTGTTCTTGATATAACATGTACTCCCAAAAACTTTAAAATGCTTGATTGAGGCAGGTCTTCCAAACAAAAGTTCATAAGGGATCTTGTCACTGTGTGGTGTGAGATGAGATTTGTTAAGGATATGAACTATTGTATAAATTTCTTCCACCCAATATGTCTGAGGTATGTTCCTTTCATTCATCATTGATCTTTCCATTTATTGTACTGACCTATTCTTCCTCTCAGCAACTCCATTTTGCTGTGGAGTCCCTGGAATTGTGTACTCTCTTTTGATCCCATGTTTATCACAAAACTCTTTCAAGTTCCCAGAACTAAACTCTCCTCCTCTATCAGACCTTACTACCTTTAACCTTTTTCCTGTTTGATTCTCAGTTAGAGCCTTGAATACTTTGAATTTTTCAAATGCTTCATATTTTTCTTTCAAAAAGGAAACAAAATTTAGTCTAGAATAGTCATCAATAATCAACATAAAGTAATTTTCTTTTCCTGTACCTTCTTTCCTTGATGGTCCACATAGATCCATATGTACTAACTGGAGAGGTTTTTCTGTTGAAGGAAAGTTTTTAGATTTGAACTGAGTGGAAGTAAGCTTTCCTTTCTGACAGGATTTACAAACAGAGTCATATGGCTTTAATATCTCCGGAAGATCTTTTACTGCCCCATCGTTTTTGAGTTTGATTATGTGATCAAAATTTAGGTGACCAAGTCTTCTATGCCACAACCAACTTTCATCATATTTTCTTAAATTTCATTCTTCTTCTTCTTCTTTTAAAATATAGACATTGTTTTATGTTCTTATACATTTTGCAACTAGTTGACCTGAATCCACAGTTTTTATTCTACATTCTTTAGAGGTAAAAACAACTTCACACCCTCGGTCACAGACTTGACTGACACTAAGCAGATTATGTTTCAAATCTTCTACAAGCAACACATCTTGAGCGTTTCTTTTTCCGTTACACAAATTTACAATTCCTTTACCTTGTATCTTTCCAGGTGCATCATTTCCAAAAGTTACATTCCCTGATTTGCTATCACTTAGAGTTAGAAACTTACTTCTGTCTCTAGTCATGTGTTTGGAGCATCCACTGTCAATATACCAGGGATTTTTTTTATTTTGAGCTGATAGCACTAGTCCACACTTGTCATCTACTTTCTTCTTCCAAACTTTGACATTTTTAGTAGTGGAGATCAAATCTGAATTGTACTTCCTTAAGTGACAGTCTGTAGCTTTATGACCATAATTATGACAGTTGTAACATTCTGGTTCACTAAATAATAGATCATAATGATTGTTATGCTCATATCTGTTGTTGTGTTTCACCTGTGTCCTCCCACTCATAACATGATTTATAATCTGTGATTGTTTGTTGCTTGGCTGTCTCAACATTTGTTGTCGAAGATAGTTATTCATTGAATATCTTGAGTGTTCATATCTAAATATTAAAGAACAATTTATAGCTTTGTGACCAAAATTAGAGAAGAGAAAACAATAACCATAGAAAAAATCTTTGTACCTTGAAAAAATCTGTCTTCTTTGAGGAGGTCGACTTCTGACATGCCGATAATCTTTCTGGTTTACAAATTCAGTTATGGGGATTTTTCATTCATTTCTTCTTGGTGGCTGATTTTCCCTCTTTGTTTCTGTAGAGTGACTATTGTCATTGTTTGAGGATTTGACAAACTTGATAGATTTCGTATTGCTTGGATGATCACTACTTGATCCTTCTTCATATCCCAATCCAGCTTTCAACTTTGAATTTCTTTATTGATTTAGAATGGAGGTCAATTCTTCCGAGGCTTTAATACTTGGCAGATTTTGATGATACAATCCTTTAAATTTCTCCATTTCTTTTCTAGTTTTTACTATCTCTTCTTCTAAGTCTTCACACCTGACTTTCTTCTCTGACAATTGTTGTTTCAGTATGTCTTCTATTTTCTTTGCCTCTTCTAATTCCACTTTCAGCAGAGCAAAGTCTTCATCAGGTTTTTTGTTGTCTTTCGTGAACTGTGTCAACAATTGTTTTTTCTTTCTATACTTGGTTCTGAGTCTATCGATTTCTTCCAATGCATTGATCAGTTCTCCTTCCAAGTCAACCACATCTTCTTCATCATTTTCATCACTTCCTGTGCTTTTATTATCATAATCCTCCGTGGCCATAAGCATGAAGTCATTTGCCTTATCTTCATAGGATGAGTCACTATCGGTGTCTTCTGAGGAATTTTCATTATTTGCAACCAAACTTTTCTTCTTATTATATTTCTTGTATTTGTACTTCTTTTCATCATCAGAGTTCTGGTCCTTTTTTTGATGGGGACACTTAGATGTAAAATGGCCTATCTTACCACAGTTAAAGCATTTGAAGGGCAACTTCCCTTGATATTTTCCCGATCCTTTCTTTAACCTTCTCACAAATTTTGCCTCAATATCATCTAATTCTAAATCAGTATTCTTGTCTGCTTTAAAAGATGCTTCTCTAGTATTGGATTTGTCTTTGTTAATTCTCATTTCATATGCAGTTAGAGTTCCTAG
>ML785239.1:105418-152482 GCA_009831015.1 Picea engelmannii
TATAAAAGAAAATTTAATAAATAAATATAATATAATATTTACAACTAAAATTAAAATTAAACCAATTTTAAAAATACTTTGTATTGGCAACGTGGGGATTGCATGCCGCCCACTTGCCCCAAGACTCTCAAGTTGGCAATGTGGGGCTTGCATGCGGCCCACGTGCCCTTTTCTCTTCTTTTGCATCGTTGTTCTCATGCAAAAGCAAGAATATTGCAGCTTTAACGTTCAATTCTAACTCTGACTCGAGAGGAAGAAGGCACTTGTGCGGGGTTTCGAACTCATGGTGGTCAAGGATGGACGTCGCTCCTCTGCAGACTGCGCAGGTGGATTTTCCAATTTCAGAAACATTTTTTAGGAATGCATTGGCATAGCAGTCGCAGTTACCAGGGCAGTTCCAGGGTAATTCCAAGCAGCACCAGGTGAAGCAGGAAGGAGTCTAACCGGCATCACGCCCCCAGCCCACTCGCTCTCCCAATCTTCATCATTATAGATCTTGGGGAATTCTTCTACATTTGGGCTTGCTAGTGAACGAGGTAAAAAACGGGTCTTCGAATTGCAATTAGCTCTGCCCCTATAATTCCCACCCACAACTGGATCTGGATTTCCGATAAATGGATATGGATCTGACTCACGCGCTACTCGTGGAGATAATGCCTCTGGCTTTGTCCCAACATCTTTGCAACTGGTGGATCTGTTACCTAAAGCTACTGTGTCCATATCTTGTGGAGATGCTAATGGGAACAACATAAATTCCTCTGCGTTTCTTTGGGGACAATAGAAATTATGGTCCGGACAATGCATCGGATTTCGAGCTTCCCGAAGAACTTCTCGGCATTCTTGTCACAGACCCTTACGAGCAGCTGGAATTGGCACATAGAATTACCTCCATTGTGGTTGGATCCTGGGTCTCTAAGTTGGAGGCCGAGGCCTCAAAGTTCAAGATTAAAATTACCGAAAAAGATCGTAGAATTTACGAACTGGAGGAAAAATCAACCAGTTAGAAAAGGCTCTCAATGAAATTGACAAACGACTGTCTCACTCACTAGAAGAGAAAGAAAAGATTAATCACGACAAGAGTGTTTTAGAAGCAACTGTCAAGGAGCTTAACAGGGATGTGGAAAAGGTGAGGTTTCCTTCATTCATACAAATAACGAGGTCATCCTTTCTGAAACTGCAGATTAATAAAGATAAATAGTTGAATAGGATTTGCACTTAATAATGGCTTTTGACAAGTGGTCTTCTTCTTCTTTACAATATTCAGGGAAAACATCCAGCACTTTCCCTCTCATATATTCATACAGATCTCGTCGTGAGGGATGTTTTCTCATTTCTGGAGGTATTGAATCAAGAACTGCAAGTGCAAGGTTCAAATCCTACTGGACCCTAGTTGTCTTCTCCTTGGGATCTCTGGGGAAGTATGTGTCCTGCATTGTATAGAGGCTTTCCACTGCCGCCAGAGCCTTGTCGAGGGGATCTGCATTTGACTCTAATGCATTTGCATTGCCATCGCCATCAACTACGAGATTGTTGTGGCCACTGGTAGTATCGTTCTCCATTTCCTCTTTGGGAATTTTTCGGCTAGATCGCTCGTTTGAACAAGCTTTTTTTTTTTTACTTGAAAATTGATATTCGTCCATAGTTATTAGCCAAAGATCTCGTAGCATTCACATTTTTCATTTGAATGAAACGGATCTCTGCAATGTTCCTTAATGTTTATGATAATGTAACCAGAAGGAATTCTGGCTTCCTCGGTCAAAATTGATACAGTCTCTTGTTTTATGCCTCAAATTCCAGTCTTCACGCTCTATATATGGATCTACAGATTGATTTCCCCCTTCGACTATTAACCTTTAATGCCAAAGGTAGACTAATACTATTCTCTGAAATTCTTCTTTCCGAGCTCCTGAACTCTCTGTCATTAGCATGATTGATTCCAATATTTTAAAAAAAAAAAAATTAAGTTTTCTTCTTGCATATTTTACTTGCAACAGTTAAATACACTAGCTTTTAGTCAGAGACATTTGAGTCATATCCTGCCAGGTCTTGTACAATGTCAACAAGATTTGTTTATCATTCTTTGAAGTTTGTGCAACATACAACATTTTCAAGTTAATGCTCACTTTACCTATATTATTGTTTGTTTGATCTTTGCCACAGTTTTTGTTCTGAGCCAGGCTAAATCTTGCTTTGAATGTATAATTCAAACAAATTGCCCAACACATTTGAATTAGGCTATTGTGCGGGTTATTTACTATAAATCAACCTTTGTAATTGTAAAAACCCTAGTTGCTTGTTTTACTTTGGTAAATTTGTTTTTAACATTTTCAATTCGTATTTAATTTATTTTTATATTTGTGTTAAAATTTTTGTGTTTGGTTTGCAGGTTAGGTGTAGCTGGAGTTAGAGCTTGGAGTTTTGGCCCTCAGGCCCAGATTTCAAACAAAATCTCTGATACCATGTGTAGTGTCCATTTTAATTTAACATCAAATAATTATTCAAACATAAACTGTAACAGTAATATCTATTTGATTTCAAAAATTTCAATAATTCCTTTTAATTGAGCACATACGCATTTTTCATTGATCAATGAATAATAAAATTTTATAACAGAATAAAAAAATACATAATTTTAAAACACCTTGGTATGATGCTAATTCCTCTGATATGGTTGTTCGTTGTTGAAATGGATCCAACACTGCCCAAACCTTGTTCCACCCTGCCAACTAGGACAACTTCCTAGCTCTAGGATATCATATGGATATCCTGGCCCCCGTGCCCAAAACCTCCAGCAAAACGGTGCTCCCTGAACTAATCCGTCTGACTCCAGAACTCAACTCTCCTCTCTCTGCCAATCCAAGAGAGCCCCAAAATCAATAATAATCTCCCGTAGAATGATCCCCTCCTTTGTAACCTCCTCTATTCATATTGCCTCTTCACCGACTTTCCCCTCCTTCATTACTTTCCTTATCCATTTATTAATTATCTTATCCTTTCGTAGTTAATGCCCCTTATCCCATTATTCATGTTCCTTATCCCCTTTATTTATTATTTTATCCCATATTTAATGTCCTATCCTTTCACGAATATGTAATCTTTAATTTAACAATATAATTTATTAACCCCCTTTAATTCTTTACTTAATTAATTAATGAGTCAATTAATAATTAATTAATCCTTGACAATCATGAACAAGTAATGAATAATAATTAATTAGTTAATGTTATTTAAGAAAAAATTATTGTTTAGCTAACTTTTAGGATAGTTAGATTATTAAATTAATTATAATTAATAATCCTATACATATATTTAAGCAGGGTCGTTACAGTAGCATTCTTTTATTCTTTTTCAAGCTCATTAAAAATTTGAAAAAGACATAAAAATAAAATATTCCAAAAAGAGGGGACGAGATATATCATTTTTTTTCAGAAGCATGATAGTCTCCCTTTGACAAAGCACATCCTTTCATTTGTTCACCAAGCATTGGGATCTAGTATGACCTTAGGAAGTTATTCTTTCTACATAGAGTTGTGTCCTCCTCCATTTGGTTACTCTTCCAAACATATGGAGAGTTTGTGGTGCCTCTTGCATCACAGACTTATGTCAATATTATGTTTCCTAAGTCTGATCATCCTTCATGCTTTTTTCCAAGGGAAGTTTTATCCAACCTGAGTCGTCCATTTTGCAGTTTGTCTCTTGACTTTCATGAGTCATCCATCCTGTGATTCTAGTCAAGTCCATATTCAAAATTGATAAATTTTCCTCCGAAATTTCCCTAACAGCATGTCGAAGACCTCAAGGTAGTGAGTATTACAATCCTATTGTACTCCTACTTGAGTTTTTGAAGATCTTGAAGTTGTTTCTCAATCTGTGATATATTCATCTCAATCCACATGCATCAATGCTTCCTAAAGATGCATATTATATTGTACTTGAATATCATCAAATTATTTTGAGATGTAGATCCATTCTGTGTTGCTCGCATATACACTTTATATATACATTTATATTATATGACATGGATATGCAGTGTACTTGATTGGAAACCATGATTAGTTCATCTCAAGCATGGGCATTCCCACCTCAGAGAGATTATTATTATTTTGAAAATGGTGTGCTCTCGAACTCTGGTCCCAAATCACTTGACTTCATTCCTTCCCACTAGTAAATATATTGTAATGTATTTAAGCATCAATTTCTCTTCTAACCTCACACATTATGGGGCATCTACTATAGCCCTAAAATTCCCTACCTATGCATGCATGAAATTGGAATTTTTACTTACACCATTTTCCAAATTACTGTTGAGGATCTCTCTTTCAAAAACCATTTTTTGGAGCATGTACGCACTCTACTACACTACTTCCCACATACACATGAATTTTTCATACTAGACAACCTACATACATACGCAGGTTGCATGCTAAAAAACCCGCGTTTACCTCCAAAATTTGCAAAAAATAAAATTTGCAAGGAATTTGGCGGAGTTTACAGGATATTGAAGTTTTCCCAGCCATTTTACCCATTTTATCTCGTCCCCAAACTGAATAACCATCTTTTTTTCATATAAAAAGAGGTCTTGGGGTCCCATTCCAAAATCAAGAAAGAGAACAAAAAAACTCTACCAAAATCCCTTCCCCTTATAGCCCAAGATTTGCAACCCTTTCTGATATTTGGCCTCAGCATTCCCCCTCCATCCCTCTCCCTATAAAACCCTTCCATTTTCCACAGGAGATCAGTTGATTGTGAGAGGTAAAATGAGAATGATGCACTTGGAGAAACAAAAAGAGGAGCCCATACCTAGTTCACAAAGCATCTGCCAACGAGAATGTTGTAATATTTTAATCTTCTGTTTGAATAAACGAGTTATTTTCTTGTCCCAGTACATTGCATCTTTATATATTTGTTTATTAATGCATCTATGTTATATCTAAACGCTAACATTGATAAATAAAGATGGTATTCATAGCATTGTTTGTCGAAGTGTTCTTGCAAGTCATCTTTGGGAGGAGACGCACAGCTTGGGAAGCTACAAAGTTGGAGGAAGTCTACATCGGACGTTAAGGCCTAAGGTACACTTACCAGCCTTCCTTCTTCTATTTTCATATTTATGTTCAGATAGTTTGGGGTAGTTTATGATTAAGACTGTCTTCCAAGGGAATTCAATGCTCTGCTTATATTCTGACCCAGTATAGTAATAGGGGGATTTTCCTCGCTAGCATGTATGCACCACTTGTCACATACCATACTCTACTTACTCAATTTACCCAAATCCATCTTAAAAAAGGAGAAAGAATCATGGATTGCAACCTACATTTCTTTAATTCTTTGAATCAAAACCCCACAGAACAATGACCAAATGCTCTTCTCATAATCAAATGTTATACGAATTCCATTCCTTTAAATGTGAATTATGCAATCAAATATTTACAAATAAATGATATACATGTGATGATATAGAAGGAAACAAACATGTGGAAGAATATATGTTAGAGACCAACGTTCATCATGAGATTAATCTTTGAAATATGCAAAGACAAATGACCAATTTATCAGCATCACCTCAAGTACCATATACTTCCAGATGTTATGAAAATCAAGAAATTGGTGGAGTATTTATTCATAGTGTTCCCCCTAATGTGAGAAACGATCATGGAGTTGCTCAAGAAACAAGAAAAAATATAGAAATGGCTCAGATGAGTAGAGCGATTAGACAAATGTAGAATGAGATTACTAGACTCAAGAGAGATGGAAATCTTGTTCCACCAAATCCGAATATGAGAGTTCCATTACAATATTAGAGAATAAAAAATTATATATTTGAAGCACATATACCTAGAGCACCCATAGTTCCAAATCCAAATCTTTTTGTGTTAGAAGAAATTGTAGAAGAATAACGTTTTGTAAATTTTGATCAAGAAATTGATGTTAACCAAGATGAAGTCTTAGAATTAGTACAAATAGATGAATGATCATTATGGTTTTATATCTTTGATGAATAAGAAGATCCTGAGTTTTCACAAGAAAATATTGTCCAGACCAAAACACAAGTGAATAAATTCAAGACTAGGGAACATCTCGAAAAGGAAAAGACAAAATCTAATTATCCATAAACATAAAAAATCAACTAGATTTTAATCAAACAAAGGTTCCATTTAAAATGAATTATAATCATTTTGATGATCTAACCAAGATCAAAATTATTTTACCATTCATGGAGGTAGTACAGATACCTCAACAAAGAGAAATTATTTTGAAGATATTGGATGATACAAATTCTAGAATAGGAGTAGTTGTGATGACTACAAGGCAACAACATAATGTTTCATCACTAAGACCAATGGGAAAAGTCCCACCATTTTATATATCCATAGAAAATCATGATTTCACATTACACAATTGTTTGGTGGATAGTGGGGCCACTAAAAACATCATGCTACTATTAGTGATGGAAGCACTTGGAATGGAATGCAAAAAATATTCTGAAACAGGTGAAATCATATATGCCATAGATTCAAGAAAAGTCCTATCCTATGGTGAAATAAAATATTTGTGCATGGATAACTACAACACCTCACATAACCACAATTTTCACTATTATAGTTGTTGATTTTCCTCTATAATATTGCATTTTTTTGGGAATATATTGGTGCTAATTAATTAGAGGATACATCATGAATGAAAAAAGTTGCATGATGCTTCCAAATAAATATGGGACTGTGATCATAATTCCTTGAGAACATAGAAATAACATATCATTTAAGAAAAAAGAAAAAGAAGAAATGTTAAATTATATTGAAGTTGAAATTGGAAAATATGTTGTTTTTAGTACAAAACAAATAGGTATTCCCAAGCATGATGAAGAAAAATATTTCCAAGGATTTTGGAAGATGTCATTTGATAAAGCTTGTTCTAAGTCAGGAAATGGAGCTAGTATTATTTTCAAAATCCCTTAATCTAGTATCAATCCACATGCTATCATATTGGAATTTCCATCTACCAATAATGAACTAGAATATGAATCATTGATTCAAGTAATGATTCTTTCTCTTCAAATGAAATTAAAAAATATGGTGATAACTAGTGACTCAGAGTTAGTTATCAATCATATCAAGAATAGGTATAGAATTTTAAGAAAGGAAAATTGAAACATTATGTAAGAAGAGTTTGTGAACTCATGGATTATTTTAATTCTTTCAATATATCTTTCATTCCTAGAGAAAATAATAAAAAGGTTTATTCATTCGTGGTAACTACATCTCTTTTCAATTAAGATGATTTTCAAAGTCAAAGCAATTTTCATGTAAAGATAATTTTTTGTCCATCAATACCTGATAATCAAGAATATATTCAAGTATTTTAAAATGATGAGCATATTGCAAACTTCCTCACCGATAATGATGCAATGTCATTGAATGATTCAGAGGAGAACCAAGATCCTCAAAAGGAAATTCATGATCAAAATTTTGTAGTCACTCCCAAGAACTATGTCAGTTTGGAATCACTTTTTACAAGAGATGAAAAAACAAATATTTTGGATCCAAAATAAGAACCATTTGTTATGAAGGTTCAAGATATGCACAGAATATCAACATTGGTAATCTTGATTCTCCAAAATATAAAAAATTTGGCACTAGTTGCACCACTAAAGAAATTGATCAATATACTCATTTGTTCAAATAATTTTAGGAAATTTTTTCTTGGAGTTATTATGATCTAAGGGAATATGAAAATTCCATATTCCAACATGTTATACCACTCAAAGAGGGAAAAAAACATTTCAATAAAAAATTGAGAATAACAAATCCTAAGATAAAACATCTAGTGAAGATAAAACTCGAGAACTAAAAAGGGATGGTATAATTTTTTCTATTATACATTCAAAATGCATCTCAAATCCTATGGTGGTAACAAAAAAGAATGTTGAAATTTGTCTTCGTGTTGATTTCAGAGATATCAATCAAGTGAGCAATAAAAATAACTACCCACTCCCCAATATGGAGATGTTGCAACAACTTGTTGATTCTGTGTTGATTTCCATGTTGGATGGATTTTCAAGATACAATCAAGTTATTTTATTTGAGGAAGATCGAAAAAAAACAATGTTCATAACATCATGGGGAACATATTCTTATGTTTGAATGCCATTTGGACTGAAGAATGCAGGTGCAACATTCCAAAGAGTGATGGATCATGCTTTCGAAGATCTAATTGGAAAATTTATGGAAGATCGCCAAGATTATTTAATATTTCATTCAAAATTAAGATAAATACATATTAAGCATCTTATAAAAGTCTCTGAAAGGTGTAGAAGGTACATAATATATTTGAATCCAAAAAAAATGTTTGTTTTCCATAATGGAACGAAATCTCTTGGGTCATATTGTGAGAAAAGAAGGAATATATATTGATGTAGAATGAATCAATGCAATAAATGACCTAAAACCTCCTAAATTAAGAACAAGAGTACAATCCTTCTTTGGAAAGATAAACTTTGTTTGAAGGTTCGTACTAGATTATGCTACAATTTTCAAACCGATAAATAACTTGTTGAAGAAAGATCATAAATTTGAATGGACACCAGATATTCAAAAAAAAAATCACATAAATAAAACATGCCATCACTACTTCCCCTATAATAGTCAGACCTTACTTTCATAAATAATTCATAGTTTACTCATTTTCCTTAGAAGAAACCATTCCCTCCATCCTTACTCAAAAAACGAAAAAGATGAAAAACTTCCAATTTATTTCATGAGTAAGACCTTGCACGATTATGAACTAAATTATTCAATAATTGAAAAGCAAGTTCTTTCCCTGATCAAAGTAATATCTCATATCAGGACCTACATTCTATCAACTTGAAGAACACANGGGGGGGGGGGGGGGGGTGAATTAGTGTGTGAACTATTTTAACTATTTATTTTCACAAGTTACCACTTAAAACATATTTGAACATATTAAGAACAATCACATCATAATTACAATGAACACAAAGCCACCAGACGTTTGTATAAACTTTGTATTGATATGAACATAGTAATATGAATATATGTGAGATAGGATTTTCTTTTAGCACCAACTAAAGTAAGGAGCACCAACCCCTCGGAGAGCACCAACTCTCTGCTAAGACCCATCTTGGTGCAAGACCCATCTTGGTGAAAGTATCAGCTTGTTGATAGAACCCAGTCTATCCAACTAGAGTTTATTCAACTCCAGTAGTAGTGATCCATTATAGAATCAATTCGATCTTATGATCATAGGTATATCATAAGACACTCATCACCACATTTCATCTTATCTGTAATTCACATTTTCTTTCCTTTGATATCTTCTTGGAATCTCCTTCGTCTTTTGATCTTCTGTTATGAAGTGCAAAGACACATTCTTCTCACCACTTTTTCTCGTTTATATAATCTTCAAACTGGTGTGAAATTTAAAACAATGTGTCCCTTTATTTGAACCATTGTACCTTTTCATTTAAAATGATAATCTAAACTTTAATTAATATCAGTTTTCCTTTTTATTCTTTATTCATATTTTCATGATTTATTCTCTTTTAATCATGACTGTGAATCGGTTCATTCTTCGACCATTGTGCCTCTTTGATTAATCAATCATAATTATTGTTTATTTATTTTATGATGAAGGCTTTCCATAAATTGATCACAATCATGGATCAATTTAATCCTTTAAAATCGATCTTGAATCTCTGTTATATTTACAGAGACTAGATTCCATGAAGGCGCTTCCTTCAAACCACCACATATGACCGTTCCATAAGACCATAGTATTTACTAACTATAGTGATGTATGGTAAAACTCTTATAGCATATGATCAATGACATAGAACCAGATGCTTACCAATTAAGAGACATACATTATGTCCCTTTAAACCTTTTTACCATATGACCAACGGCGGTGACCTCATGCTTAGGCAATTAGACCAAACGAGCGCTTTATTTAAATTAACGATCATGATTCGATCTCTAATGGGATGGACCTCTGAAGGAGTTTCAACATTTTTCCCATCAGGTCTTCGTGACTTACTACATTTCAAAATTCTCGATTATGATATCGCCGATACAATCGGACGATTCATGTTTATCTCGCAGAGATACATCAACGGTCCACTTTAACCTTGCACTCATACTTTTACTGCAAAATCTGACAGCCATGATTTAATCATTCATTGAGATGGATGGCCACCATAATTTCAACACTTTTTCCCTTCGGATTTTTCGTGACATCCATCATGTCAAATCTCCCGAATCTATAACTCTACTAACGTGTGTCCCTTTCAAAATTTCAGCGTTCAGGACTTCGAGATATTAGAGTATTTGCTTGCTATGTAAAACTCCCAAAGTAGAAACTCCTGATGTGACATAAACCTACTGACATCACAAGATGAATTGACATGTGCCAAGTAGCTGCCACATGTCATTCAAATCCACGATATACACATGCTTGAAATGCCAATTTTATTTTGACACTTTTCACTATCTGAATGTGCCACGTGTCCTTAGCTGACATGCTCTGCTGATGTGGTCTGTCATTGACATCACTTAATATGACGTCACACATGGACCTTGATACATGTCTTCCTCCTTGAATTTGGAGCTCCGACTTTAGAGGTTTTGAACAACTCTCATCGTTGATTCTCTGAATCGTAAATACCCAAATTGTTGATCTTATGCCACGTGCCTGCCTTCCAACCAATGACTAGGATCTCTTCGAAATTTCATACTTCATGAGTTCAGGATCCTTGAGTCATTGTCACTCCATATTATCTGAGTCTAGAGTTTTGAAGGAACTCACAGCTAATCTTTGTGCAACATCTCCTAGATCTAACGGTCATCGTACCTTTGTGATATGATGACCCATATCTTATCGGTATTTTGAATTTCATGAGTTTGGAGCACTACTCACCTCCCTTCTTCCATTCCTGATTTCTTGATATCCGATTTCCCGATATCCGCTTACGTTGGATCGACGATCCATGACCCTCCATGATCCAATGGTCCAGATCATATCGCGATTTCGTGTTTCATGAGTTCATGCAACACTGTCTTTGAATTTCATGATCTGTGAGTCAATGAAATTCAAATAACTTGCCATGTGTCTTCTTGATCCAATGGATCATATCATTTCACTTCTTTGGAGTGTTAACTAAATCCTGGGCTTATCCTCCTTGCAACTCCACTGGATCTAACGATTGACAGGTATTCTTGAAGAATATCAATGGTCACGATCTTTCTGTGATCCAACGGTTCAACTCTCATCGTGATTTCAAATTTCGCAACTTCAAAGGTTAGAGCACCTCCTTCCTTTGAATTTTCAGTCAGCAAAATGTTGATCTCTCGCCATGTGTCCTTCCACTCGAACACGATCTAACGGTCACGATCTTCCAACGATCCTTAAGCTCACAGTCACCCATATGATCTTCGTATGTAATACTTATATGATCAACAGGGTCAATCTTTTGATTAGATGGTTGCTAAGGTTTCTTCACTCTGATAGGATGACTGTTGAGGCTCTCATTCTAATCAGATGGATGCTGAGGCTTCTCGCATTTTCTGTGCACTGATCAACTATTCAATATTTTCATTGATCCCGACGACATATCTACTATCTGTTCTTCCTTCAGAACTTTTGATCATTGAATCATTGTTGATCCTATCGTGATCAATAATAGTCACATATTTCCTCTATGTGCAATGTGTTATTCCTTCTGAGATTTTGATCTTTCGATTATTCGCTTCTCCTGTTCTCTCTTTCGATCTCTACACACTATTTGACATCTCTTTCTTAACTGATATATTGTTGACATCAATGACAATATATTTTGTCATTTAACAACAGATCATCACATTGACTGTTGAGATCAATGATAATCTCAGTTGTGGTTATTCATCATTAACAATAGATCATCACATCGATTGTTGACATCAATGAAAATATTTCCAACAATCTCCCCCTTTGTCATTAAGGTCAACCCATTAACTTCATATACAAAAACTTCCCCCATGTTGATGCTTTCCTTTTATGAAGTTTTACTTTATATGAAGTTTTCCTTTATATGAAGTTTCTCTACCTCTTTGACATTAATGGCAAAGGGTTTATTTTCCTATGATATGTTTGTATAATAACTTCTCTATCCACTGGTAGCTCCTCCTGTAATCAACCTTTTTCTTTCATAAACAAATGAATCCCCCTGTTAATATGCTTTCTTTCTGCTTTTGACTATTCTCCCTCTTTGTTTCTGAAAAGGTAGCTCTTCCTGACCAGGTTTCATCCCCTGTTGATTTACTAACTTCTTATCTCAGTTGATTGGGATTTTTTGTGTTTCATATGAGTAGTCTTCTTGATACAAATTTTTGTAGTGATTGAGTCTTTTCAAAACTTAATCCAATTACTTTCTTATTTTCTAACAAGAAATTCCCTTGAGTTTTTACTGACTGTTCTCCTTTTTTGTTTCTAGAGGGATAGTTTTTCTTGATAGGGTTTCTCTTCTTGTTATATTTACAGAATGTCATTTACCTCATTTTGTACATCAGAATGCTACTTTTGTGGATGTCGTTGTCCTAATAGAACATTGCACAATTGTATCTCATATTTATTCAAACAACCCTTGGTTCTGTCCATCGATTCTCATCGATAACTAACTAGGATACCAATTGTTTTTATATCATCCATCTACATGGTATTCCTTGGGATAGGGACACTTGGATGAAAAATGACCAACTTTTCCATAGTTAAAACATTTGAAACGAAGCTTTCCTTTGTACTTCCCTGATCCTTTCTGAATTTTTCTAATGAGATTGGATTCTTCCACATCAAATTCTTCATGATGGCTGGATTGAGGTTTTTTCTCTTGATTTATCTTTGTCTCGGATGATTTGAAATTTGTTTCATCTTTTATTGATTTATCATTCCCTGTTCTCATTTCATATGCTTTAAATATTTCATGGAGCTGATCAACTATGAGTGTATTTAGAACAGATCTATCTGAATTTGAAGAAATCTTTGCATCATATCTCATAGGTAATGACCTTAATATTTTTTTCACAATGGGTTTATCTATAACTTTTTCTTGTTGTTCTAGCTTTGAAGATTCATCTTCAACGTCAATATTAAGTGCACCCGAAGCTTCTTTATCATTTTTTGGAGAATATTCCTTATTAGAAGTTTCATCCTCCAAACTCCTATTATTAACTTCATCAATTTTAGGAGCAATATTTTCCTCATATTTCTTATTTGGTACTTGGGAATTTATTTTCCATACCTTCTTATTTACTCTTGTTGTCATATTGTGTGAGGCATTTCTTATTAACTATTTTCTTGAGTTCCAATAGTTATAGGCTTTGTGACCATATTCACCACAACTATAACATTTCATAGTGTAACAATGTGCAACAATATGTCTAACATGATTGTAGTTCCAACATATTATATTGTTGTTGAACCTACCAATTTGTTTTCTTCCATGATGGCTACAATCCAAGGCTTTATGACCATACTCATTACAAGAAAAACAATAACTATTAAAAACACTCTCATACCTTGTTTGATTCATCCATGAAGGTTTCACTCTTATGAACTTTCGTTGAGGTGTATGATTAGATTCTAGATGTCTTCCATGATTTGATCTTATAAATTTTGTATTGTTTCCTTTATTTCTTGAACGTGAAGAACATGAGTCATACCTTCTTTCACTTTTTGCAAATGAAGGACATGCATCAAATTTCTTAGGGGTACTAATCTTTTCTTTATTGTATCCAAGACCAAATTTTTGATTTGTTGATCTCTGACTATCCAAGATATCATCCAAGGTTATGGAGTTGTTCAAGAACTTGTTTTGGGTGTCTGACTTCTCAACCTTCTTTCTAGGATTCACAACTTCTGCTTCCATCTCATGACAAGATTCTTTCTTTTTGTTCAATTGATTCCTTACTACTTCTTCTCTCCTTTTGGATTCTTCAAGTTGGATTTTAAGATTGACATAGTTTTCCCTTAGTACCTTTAGATTTGCAATATTTTTGCTTGAGACATCATCTTCCTTCTTTTCTTCTTTTGTTTGACTGATTTCATTTTTCAGACCGTTGATTTTCTCTTGGTTTTCTTCTGTTAGATCAACAACTTTTGTTTTCAATCTTTTGATCTCATCTTATTTGTTTTCTAACTGAATATTTTTCTCAGATATGATTTCTTCTTTATCTTTGAGCTTTTATTTTATTTCCAAGATATGTTTTTGATTTCTAAGCTCATCATATTCCTTCTCCTTTTCTTTTACTTGACTAATTTCTTTATTCATCTTCTCGATCTCCTCATATTTCTCTTCTAAGTGATTTTCCTGTTCATATATTATCTTTTCACCGTCCTTGAGCATTTGATTTATTTTCAAGACATGTTTTTGAATTTTTTCAAGGTATTCTTGAGTGTAGACATGAAGATAGCTATAGTCTGATTCATTATGGTGATAGAGATATTCAGAGAGACTCCAATCAACCTTTCCTTTGGCCTTTGATAGTTTTTTTTCTTCTTCTTCCATGGGATAGATGCTAACAGAACATTTTGTTATTGTATCTGAGTCTTCTTCATTGCTTGCAAAGGATGATTCAATATCATTGCTATTTCAATCAAAATATTGTGGAGAGTCCTTACTTTTATTGATGGTTGAGTCTTCATCTTCATCCTTGATAGGAATGTTTTCTGTGTCTTTATTTTTGATTTGATACATATTTTCTAACCTTATCCATAAGTCCTTGGCGGATGTGCATAGTCCTATGCTTATCTTGATTGTATATGATAATCCATTGAGAAGAATCTTCAATGCCACTTCATTGTTCTTCCTTGCTCTTGTTTGGACTGTAATCTTGGATAGATTCTTTGATGTAGTTAAGTCCCACTGCTTGATTACTACTGAATTCGGAAATTCAAATCCTTTTGACTTCAAATATTGTTTCATATTTTCTCTCCATGAGGAGTAATATGTTCCATCAAATAAAGGAGCTTCAATTTCAGAGAGAACCATGTGTCCACCCATTTCTTTAGGATCTACCTTCCAGTGTTTAAACTGAGTTTTGAAGGAACCTTCCTCTAATATCAATTGAATAACACACGGCCCACACTAAGAGGAGGGGGGGGGTGAATTAGTGTGTGAACTATTTTAACTATTTTTTTTCACAAGTTACCACTTAAAACATATTTGAACATATTAAGAACAATCACATCATAATTACAATGAACATAAAGACACCAGATGTTTGTATAAAATTTGTATTGATATGAACATAGTAATATGAATATATGCGAGAGAGAATTTGTTTTTAGCACCAACTAAAGTAAGGAGCACCAAACCATCGGAGAGCACCAACTCTCTGCCAAGACCTAGCTTGGTGCAAGACCCAGCTTGCTGATAGAACCCATTCTATCCAACTAGAGTTTATTCAACTCCAGTAGTAGTGATTCATTATAGAATCAATTAGATCTTATGATCATAGGTATATCATAATACACTCATCACCGCATTTCATCTTCTCTGTAATTCACATTTTCTTTCCTCTGATATCTTCTTGGAATATCTTTCGGTTTTTGATCTTCTGTTCTGAAGTGAAGAGACACATTATTCTCACCACTTTTTCTCGTTTATATAATCTTCAAACTGGTGTGATATTTAAAACAACGTGTCCCTTTATTTGAACCATTGTACCTTTTCATTTAAAATGGTAATCTAAACTTTAATTAATATCATTTTTCCTTTTTATTCTTTATTCATATTTTCATCATTTATTCTCTTTTAATCATGACTGTGAATCGGTCCATTCTTCAACATCGTGCCTCTTTTATTAATCAATCTTAATTATTGTTATTTTATGGTGAATGATTTCCATAAATTGATCACAGTCATGGATCTATTTAATCCTTTAAACTCGATCTCGAATATCTGTTATATTTACAGAGACCGGATTCCATGAAGGTGCTTCCTTCAAACCATCACATATGATCATACCATAAGACCACAGGCTTTACCAACTATAGCGATGTATATTAAAAATCTTATAGCATATGACCAACGACATAGAAGCACATGCTTACAAATTAAGCAACATACGTTTTGTCCCTTTAAACCTTTTTACCACATGACCAACGGTGGTGACCTCACGCTTAGGCAATTAGACCAAACGAGCACTTTATTTAAATTAACAATCATGATTCGATCTCTGATGGGATGGACGTCTAACAGAGTTTCATCATTTTTCCCATCGGGTCTTCATGACTTACTACATTGCAAAATTCTCGATTATGATATCGCTGATACAATTGGACGATTCATGTTTATCTTGCAGAGATACATCAATTGTCCACTTTAACCTTGCACTCATACGTTTACTGCAAAATCTAACGACCATGATTTAATCATTCATCGAGATGGATGGCCACCATAATTTCGACACTTTTTCCCTTCGGATTTTTCATGGCATCCAGCATGTCTAATCTCCTGAATTTGTAACTCTACTAATGTGTGTCTCTTTCAAAATTTCGGAGTTCGAGACTTCGAGATATTAGAGTATTTTCTTGCTATGAAAAATTCCCAAAGTAGAAACTCTCGACATGATGTAAACCTGCTGACGTCACAAGATGACTTGACATGTGCCGAGTAGCTTCCACATCTCATTCAAATCCACGATATACACATGCCTGAAATGCCAATTTTTTTTTACACTTGTCACTATCTGAATGTGCCACATGTCCTTAGCTGACGTGCTCTGCTGACATGGTTTGTCATTGACATCACTCAAGATAATGTGGACCTTGATACGTGTCTTCCTCCTTGAATTCGAAGCTTCGGCTTTCAGGGTTTTGAACAACTCTCATCATTGATTCTCTGAATCACAAATTCCTGAATTATTGATCTTATGCCACGTGCCCGCCTTCCAACCGACGGCTAGGATTTCTTCGAAATTTCAGAATTCGCGAGTTCATGATCCTTGAGTCTTTTTCACTCCAAATTATCCGAATGTTGTGTTTCAAAGAAACTCACAGCTAACCAATGTGCAACTTCTCCTAGATCCAACGGTCTTCATACCTTTGTGATCTGACGGCCCAGAGCTTATTGGGATTTCATGTTTTGTGAGTTTGGAGGACTACTCACCTCCCTTCTTCCATTCATGATTTCACGATATCTGATTTCTCGATATCTTCTTATGTTGGATCGACGGTCCATGACCCTCCATGATCCAATGGTCCAGATCATATCGTGATTTCTCATTTTTTGAGTTCATGCAACACTGTATTTGACTTTCCTGATCTGTGAATAAGAGAAATTCCAATCACTTTCCACGTTTCCTCTCGATCCAATGGATCATATCATTTCACTGCTTTGGAGTGTTAACTAACTCCTGGGCTTATCCTCCTTGCAGCTCCACTGGATCCGACGGTTGACGGGTATTCTTGAAGAAGATCAATAGTCACTATCTTTCTGTGATCCAATGGTTCAACTCTCATCGTGATTTTGCGTTTTGAAACTTCAAAGGTTAGAGAATCTCCTTCCTTTGACTTTTTAGTCATCGAAATGTTGATCTCTCACCATGTGTCCTTCCACTCGAATAGGATCTAACGGTCATGATATTCCAACGATCCTTAAGTTCACGGTCACCCATATGATCATCGTCTGTAATACTTAGATGATAAACATGGTCAATCTTTTGATCAGACGGTTGCTGAGGTTTCTTCACTCTGATCGGACAGTTGTTGAGGATCTCATTGTGATCGGATGGATGCTGAGGCTTCTCACATTTTCTGGGCACTGATCAACTGCTCATTATTTTCACTGATCTCGACGACATCTCTACAATTTGTTCTTCCTTCATAACTTTTGATCATTTAATCATTGTTGATCCTATCGTGATCAACAATAGTCACGGATTTCCTCTCCGTGCAATGTGCTATTCCTTCTGATCTTTTGATCTTCTGATTATTCGCTTCTCGTATTCGTTCTTTCAATCTCTACAAACTGCTTGACATCTCTTTCTTAAATGATATATTGTTGACATCAATGACAATCTCATTTGTCATTTAACAATAGATCATCATATTGACTGTTGACATCAATGACAATCTCAGCTATAGTTATTCATCATTAACAATAAATCATCACATCGACTGTTGACATCAATGAAAATATTTCCAACACAACTCACATCATTATTTATGTTCCAGTATCACCAATAAATATGTTTCTCAATAAAAAACTAAGAGAGGGTATATGGGAAAACTAGTTGGAAAAACTTCAAGAATATAATTTGGATATTAAACCTTTGAAAGATATTAAGGGATGGGGATTATGTAAATTTATTATTGGAATTGAATCTATGAACATTTATCCTCCCAATATATTTGATGTTTTAATACAGAGAACAAGTTTAGCAAACTCAGAATGGTATAAGGACATAATCTTCTAGCTGAAATCTAGTCAATTCCATCCTAAAATATCTTCCAAAGAAAGGAGAAATTGGAAAATGAAGACAAATCAATATGTACTGGTATTGCGAGTTATTTTCCAAAATAATTTTGATGGACTTTTATTAAGGTGCTTAGATTGTTCAAAGTCCAAAAAAAATACTTTGAGAATGTCATAATGGAGTTTGTTGTGGACATTTTTCACCAGTTGTAATAGCTCACAGAATCATTCAGGCTAGTTATTATTGGTCGAATATATTCAAATATTCTTATGATTTTATTTGAAAATGTATTCCATGCAAACCATTTTAAGGAAAAATGAAGAGAGGTGTGATTCCATTACAACCTACAATTGTAGAGAAACCATTTTCACAATGCGGTTTGCATGTGATTAATCCAATAAATCCAAAGTTGAGTAAAGGGAATGCTTATATTATCACTACAACTGATTATTTTACCAAATGTAAATATGATGTGGATTTAATAAATCCATATTCAAAGTTGATACATTTTCTAAAATAAAATACCATGTTAAGATTTGGTGTACCATAAAAATTCATAACAAACAATGGTTCGATCTTCATTGGTTAAAAATTTACAAATTTATGTGGAGAATATGGAATCGTCATGGGACAATCATATAATTATTATGTATAGGGAAATGGTTTGGTTGAGTCAAAAAACAAAGCATTAATTCAAATTCTCAAGAAGACAATTGAAGCCAACCATAAGAATTGGCATAAGAAATTGATAAATGTACTATGGGTAGCCATCTTACTCGAAAGGATAGTACTGGACATTCCTGCTACACTTTAGTGTATGGAAGAGAAGAAAGATTGAGACTAAATTTGGAATTGAATGGCCTTGCTCTTAATGGAAATGTTGAAATTGAAAAAAAACAATCATCAATGAAAAAATTATATCATGACTCATACAACTTGAAGAACAAAGAGAACAAGCAATATTGACAATGAACAAAAGACAACAAGTGATCAAAATATACTTTGACAAAATCATTACTTCAAATTAGTTTCAAAAATATAAATTGGTTTTGTTATGGAACAAATCAAAAGAAAAACCATCTTTTCATAAAAAAAATTGAAGCTTTGTGGATTGGACCATATCATATTGATAAATTCATTGGTTACAATTCATACTTGGTGAAGGATATGAAAGAAATGATCCAACCATTCCTTGTAAATGGGAAATATCTTAAAAATATTTCTTATTAAATCCCCAAGTCAAAATCTATACATAGTTTTTTTCATTACTCCTTTGTATATCGCTTATCAGTTTATTTTATTATCCTTTTTTCCTTTTTTCCTTTTCTCTTCTTTTTCACTCCGTTTTCCCAAGAAGATTCTAGATTCTCAGCAACCAACAAGGGTTCATTGTCCCACAATTGGAGTTGAATGTTGATCCACATTCATTGATAAATGTTAGTACATACACACCCATCCTTAGCATGTTTTCCCTTGATTTTCTTTTCTCCCTTAATTTTCTTTACTTAGTCATTTTCCCTTTTCAAATGCAAGTTGTGGATCAAGATACTACCATATTCCCAAGTCTACAGACCCACGATCCCATGTGTATATAATTAGTTATTTTCTTCTTTTTTAATCCCAACACTTAGTAATTTTTCAAGTGATGTAGGAGTCTCGTTGTGTGAGACCAACATGTTCCTTTCCCATAATTCCCCATGTCCCTAGTTGTACAACACTCAAAATGACCTATCTATATTCATGTCCTCCAAACTCCACCCTTTACCTTTTCAATACTCAGACATTTCTTTAAATGAAGATATAGGACACTCATCTCTTCTACTTACCTTTTTCCCTCATGATTTTGTCCTGCATCCTATAGTATTGTGTTCTACCAAATGACATGTTTACTCTTGTGACTTGAATAATGATAATTTCCCATACTTATTCTATTTCATCATTATAGATGTAGAATTCTTTCTCTTTCACCTTTTTCATTTCCCATGTCTTGTGTCCTACAATCCTATATTTACCATATTGCACTCTCCACTTCTCTTTATGCACTTCCATACTTAACCATTTTCCATCCTCCATAACATCACATCACCATTTCCTGATCACATTTATTCCCTGCCGCCATTTTTGTTTCCACTCGTGTGAACATAATGTCGTTATTAAAGTGGCGAAGATTTTGTAAAGCTTGGTAATAAATTCTAAATCTCACCATCTAGGACAAGAATTTTGAAATAAGAGACATGGTGGTTAATAATAAAGGAAATAAATGGTAAATTAAATAAAGGACTAATATTCCATGTTGTAAAACGTTATATCTATAGTAGCGCCAACTATTGGTAAGAATAGAAAATAGTGTAAATTATTTCAAGTAGGATAAAAGAGATGTATCATGGAGACGAGATAAATACACTCGAACATGAAGAACATGAGTTCCAATGATCATGGGATTAAAATTGGTACAAATCCCTCCCTTTCACCAAGAAGAAAACAAACCAGGTATGGACCTCAAGCATAGCTATGGATGGTTGTGTTCCGGAGGTGACATATTTGAAAGAGATAATTCTCTGGTGTTCAGATAAATTTGAGTTAGAAAGGAGAAGAATTTAGGCTAAAGGGAAGCAACCTATTTCCTTGGCTCCTTCAATTTTCACAAGAATGATACAACTTCTGAATCCCACCATGAAATTCAAGGGTGAATAAGAAATTGAATTCCTCAAGGAAACAAAGGAAGATGAGAGATCCTCGAAGAATATTTGATTGACCCAACATATAATACCAATGCTACTAAGATTTAGGTAGGTTCCTTAAAGTATCCCTAGAAGGAATTGTCTAGTTATTTTCTTGTATAATTGGTTTAGAATCCTTGGCCTTTGTGCTAAAAAATGTCATTTATATTCTCAAATTTGATGTGCATTAAGATACCCTCATTAACTAGGGATGCCTTATGTTGTCCCTTGACCAAGTTTTGATTATCCTTGTTCATGCTTGACCTATTTTTGGGACTTAGACAAGCTGTTGAAGGCAGAGTGCAAGACGAAGTGGAGATCGTGGGATCTCAGCCTGTCTTTAGGTCTTTTTGGGTTTTTGGTTTATGTAATGGGTATGGGAATGTCAGCCCATGGGTTTACCCATGCTTAGGCCTATTTTGTAATATATAAATAGAAATATAGGTGATGTAAGTAGTGATCGATGGTTGAGTGCTAGTACTAGCTATGTGCAAGAAGATGTGATTAAGACTTGCATAGCTAAGTGCAAGTCATCTGTAGTTATTTGTTCTCAGACTGTGTAAGGCTTTGTGCCTAGATCCCTGTTGGTCCTTGACCAAGTTTTGAGGATCCTTGGTCATGTTTGACCTATTTTTGGACTTTGAAAAGCTGTTAAAGGCGGAGCACAAGAAGAAGCGGAGATCGCGGGATCTCGACCCCTCTTTAAGGATTTTTGGTTTTTTGGGTTATGTAACAGGTATGGGAATGTCGCCCCATGGGTTTAACCATTCTTAGGCATACTTTTTAATATATAAATAGAAAGATAGGCGATGTAAGTAATGACCAAAGGCTGAGTGCTAGTACTGTCTATGTGCAAGAAGACATGATTAAGACTTGCAGAGCTAAGTGCAAGTCATCTATAGTGCTTTTTGCGCAGACTGTGTAAGACTATGTTCCTATATCTACTTGGGGAAGGAGGATATGGTGAAGTGTGTGTAGATATCCTATCCTATGTGAAGTAGTGTTCTATTTCTTTGTGCATGTAAGACGCTTGACAGAAGATAATAAAGATAATAAGAGTTGGTGGGTGTAGCCCTAGGATGGGGGTGAACCACGTATATCCTATGTTTTGAATGATTTGTGTTATATGGTTGCTCTCTTGTTTATATGATTAAATTCTTATTGTGATGTTAAATGATAGATGAATATGATATGATAGTTTAGTGTTGAATAATGTGAAAGAATTCTAGATCTTATCTCTATTTGTATGCTTAGTGCTTGAATCTATTGGGTCTGTGTGAATACTGCGTTGATATGCTGTTAGGGTTTAGCTACGTTGTGAACTAAAGTTGAATACTAATGAACTATAATAACTAAGTACTATGTTAAGGTATTACAATCACAGATATGTGTCCCAGCTAAGGTTGCAGACACTGGAGACCTGCAACCACCCTTGCCTCTACCTTGGGTGAGACTTCATCTACATCACAGGTGTTGCCAAAAGGGATGGTAGTTAGGGTTTTGTTGGTGTTTTGTTGTAGTGTTGAACCCTGGGTCTTCCCCTGTGCCAACAAATGGTTATGTTGTCGGGAACTAAAACTGTGATTGTTGGGAACTAAGGAAGAAGAAGCCTTGTGCGAATATCTGAACTGAAAATGTGATTGTTGGGAACTAAGGAAGAAGAAGCTATGTGTGAAGATCTGAACTAAAACTGTGATTGTTGGGAAATGAGGAAGAAAGAAAGCTTTGTGCGTAGATTTGTTTCTTGACTTACGAAGCTCTGTGCTAACGAGGGAGGTAGATCTGAATAAAAGAGGTAAGATCTGAATGATTTTGTTCTCTGATAGAGGTAAGAATAGTGAAAAGTTTTATATCTAGAATATTTGTGCTCTGTCGAAACTAAGATAAGTGGAAATTTTTGTTTCAAGAATATGGATCTAGGTATGTTTGATAAAAAAAATCCTAGCCTGAAAACTAGGGGGAAACTAGAAGAAAAAATATTTGATATGAGTAGATCTTATAATAATAGTGAAAGATATGTTATTCCTATGCATATAATGAATATTTAGACTAATAAATGGATGCATGATCCTAGTGCATAGTACAGGAAAGGTTGGGGATCATTTAAGAGAAAGAGAGGATTAACTCTTTGTTACAATTGCAGAAGACCAGGACATATTGCTAAGGAACACCCTGGTAGAATACCCAATTGTCTTTGTTGTAAAGCTATGGATCATGAAGTTTTGGATTTCCCCAGAATGATTCCTAAGCTTGAAAGAATGAATATGGAACAAGTAGACCCCGAGAAAGGTCAAGAAACTGAGACCATGGTAGAACCCAAAAAGTAATTAGAGATTGTACTATTACAGATGAAAGAAACCCTAAATGATGACAAAGATACTAATCTATCAAAGATCTTAAAAGAGAAAGAGAAAACATAATTAAGAATAGGAGACTTCGACATTGACTGTATTCTGGATGAGGAAACACAGGTGAATATAATGACAGAAAGAACTTGGGAAATTTTAGGAAAGACTGCTATGATTCCTTCATTAGGAGGAATAGGATTATTTAGAAGAAAGATGATAACCTTATGTGGAAGACTTACCCAGATATCTATGAGTTCTCATGGAACTTCGACAAAAGAAGATTTTGAAGTTGTTAAATTTATTGAGAACAACGCCCCATTTTCTATATTACTAGGAAACCTTGGATCAAAAGGGATCAAGCTAGAAGGAAAGGAGAAGAAGTCTTAGAGAAGAAAAAGAAAGAATTAAAAGATTTCATGACTAGGAGGCTCACACACTTGATTGAAGAACAGGAGAATAGATCGAATCTATTTAGAAACAGAAAATCGGATATCGAACTTGAAAGAACACAATAAGACTCACAAAAGACAGAAGCACCTAACCCAGATAAAGAAGAAGTATTTCCCTTGAATCCTAGGAAAGAATATCAACAGTGTGAAGTTACTATGCCAAGAGGAGATAAGAATCATAATGGAAAAAGAAATACTGAGATGAAGCTCACTGGAAATAAGGCTAGAAAACTAAGCAAGAAGAGATCAAAGATTGAAAAGTTACAAAAGCTTCTAGAGGGAACTTCGCAGAAGGAAAATTTACGAAACTTGAACTTCTTTGGGATATCAGAACATTGTCACATGGCACTTCGCCATGGTGAAGAAATATAGCCATTGGAAATAGTATAACCATTAGACTAACAACTCGAATGGGTAGAATGACATTTTTTGTCAGAAGACTCACCATCATACCATTAGGATTGCGCCGTAATGGTCAAAACTGAATTAATGAAGGTCTCTTGTTAGTTGGAAAGATCTGTTACATTGTTGTCTACTTATTCTGTCGAATGTTGCATCGAGAACACTTTTTTGAATTGTATTAGAGAGAACTTATTTCTACCACGCTATGATTAGTAAGATTGACACTAGTTCTATTATTTTTCACACTCATTCATCCATTCGATCTAAGTGTGTATGTCAGATGAGCTCAACGCCACAGAGAAAATCATTGAAGAAGTTCTCATCGATCTCATGGTCGAGAAAGTAATGTTTGAAAGTATTCAAGTGTCATAGACAAGAGGAGTGCAAGCCTCTCCTTCAACCGCTCGTGGATCTATACCATCCCAAGTCATCAGAGAAAAGAGAACCAAGCACAGAGATGACCCAGCAAATGTGAAGCTAATCCCAACAATATTACCCGATTACATCCCGCCTCTAGCCAGCACAGTGAGTCATGATAGTGTGCTGAGATATTTTGAGTACACCATGGTTACTGCATACCTCCCAAAGGGGATACACGTAGTTAGAGCGCAATAGGACAAGATCACAATGTTGAAGTTCAGTGACTTCAACATAGGAGACCGCAAGAACCATAGTATGCTCACCCTGTATAAATACTTGACCAGGACGAAGGGGAAGAACTTGAAAATAATACCCCATCTGTGGACGATGAACCTCACACAATCCACCCTGTTGAATGTAATGAAAATCCCACACTTTGGAAGGCACCATGAATTTAATGCATGTGTCAAGCTCCTACTTTCATGTTACCATGGTGGCTACTTATGGCTAGACTGCCATATCAAAATAGATCTGACGCTTATCCATAGGATCATCAGATTAAGTATGCAAGGACCTGACCCATGAGACTTCTATCCAAGGAAAGCCATAGATTGCGCATTAGCACAGAAGATCAAGGATACCTATGACAACGTTGAGAAGGGGACGCGAGGCTACAAGGTAGCTTCCATCCAAAATGGCGCAGTGTGCCTAGCATTCCAAATAATTGCAGAAAATCTAGTAAGGAAGAACATACCCACGCAGGTCACATGTTTTATCGTTGACCTCATGGGGAAATGTGTAGAAGAACTACATATGAACTGGGCAAAGTACCTAGTTAATCAACTAGAATTAGACTTCTGCGAAGCTCAGGATCAAGGTTATGAGTTCCACTTTAGCTAGCTCCTAATCCTCACCAAATTTTTTTCTTGGGATATGCCGGAAGGTGAGACCTTCCTAGACATTGATTCGTTCAAGTTTCTTTCTTCTAAGTTCACCATTCTCTGGTACTCGAGCGATATGGGAAAATAGTGGCAGGTGAACGCAGTTTTTCATACGTACTATCTCCAACTAAAGAGGTCTATCGAAGATGAACCTCGCATGACTCTGAAAACCCTATAATGGTTTCAACCCCTCATGAAGTTCCACACATATCGACACTTCATCTATATCACTTTGTGAGAAGACAAGCATAAGGAGGAGCTTTAGTCGTACTACAAGCTCACAGAAGAGGACCTCGAGGAGATAACTAAGGACTGGTCAGTAGACCTACTTATCCCTACTAATCCTACATAGATGTATAACCCTAAACTTGACAGCTCGAAGGCCACTCAAAAATAACATGACACACCTGGAACCAGTAGAAGGAAGAAGACCGAAGAAGTCCAAGACTTAAGAAATGAATCAAACAAAATGACTTCAGTATCACCTGGTCGAGGGGGTGATGATGAAGTAGAAGAGATAAATGGAAAATAAGATGAGAAGAAGCAAGGTGAAGTAACACCACCTAGAGATGAGGTTGATCCCTTGAATAAGAGGAAGGCTTCTCCCCCGAAACCCTCTTCCCAAAAGAAATCCAGAGCCACCTTGACCAAGATGCAGACTATGCTCATTGTTGATGACTTTGACTTCATCATTGCAGTTGTAAATGATACCTCACAGGAAATATTGCAGAAACAGGAAGCCAAGAAGGAGGAGATGTACGATAGAATCAATGTTGAACTTCGAAGGGTACAACAAGCCCTTCAATCTAGTCGCACAATGTCCACTACGCCCCTGCCATCGGGAGAACCAGAATTGGGAGATGATCCCAACTCCATCGACTAGCTGATGCTACTGAAGCTCACCTTCATCACACACATGAAGAAATAGAACAATACATATAGGCCCTGAAGCAAGTGCTAGAAGTACTCATAGAACAACGTCGACTTGCAGAGTAGGAGAAGGTTTCTCTCCAGACCAATTTTGAAGAGGAGAAAGCACAAATTCAACAAGAAAAATAACAGTCGCTCATAGAGAAACTCAAAGTGAAAGAAGAAGTCAACATAAAACTTCTCTCTGTGACAAGTTTAGAGCCGAAGGTAGAAGATGGAGTCAAACATCAAGTAGAGTAGCTCGCAGAAGCTATCTAGAAGCTACAACAAAGAATAGTAGACTTAGAGCTTCAAACAGTACCTGACACTCCGCAGGAGGTGAGGGATCAAAGAGATGAAACTGCTCAAAGCACAGTTGAGAGAATAAAATCCCTTGCCATGAAATTTAAGAAACTAAGTGATCGCAGTGCCTAGACTTATGAGAAACTCACTGAGAATCTGGAATTAAAGGCACTAGAGTCACATCTCCAGGAGGAGAAGTAGCAAGAAGAAACAATACAGGCGCATTTGAATCCCCTTTCAGTTGTTGAAAGGATGAAACGATCCCAAGAGCAACGCACCGCTCAACAGCAGATCCACACCATTCAGAGCAGAGTCATGGAAGTGACTCAGAGGCTCCAACCTATATAGGATGAGGCTTGCCAACTATTCTCAGAGATCGAAGGACGAGGAGAAGAGATGGAGAAAGTCATCACTGTAGCTGAACAATGCCTAGAGGGACCTATCAACGAAGTTGTTATCCAAGAGTTCGTTGAGCAGGAAGCCATGGAATAGCAACATGTCGAAGAAGCTCGACCCAAGCTCGAGGATTTTGAGGCAGAATTACCCATATTAGAGTGACTCAGGATGAGTCACAGGTGAGTGTTGGGAGCCTATTGGCCCTTGACCAAGTTTTGAGGATCCTTGGTCATGTTTGACCTATTTTTGGGACTTTGACATGCTGTCGAAGTCAGAGCGCAAGATGAAGTGGAGATCGCGGGATCTTGACCCCTCTTTAGGGATTTTTGGGTTATGTAACGGGTATGGGAATGTCGGCCCATGGGTTTACCCATGCTTAGGGCTATTTTGTAATATATAAATAGAAAGCTAGGTGATGTAAGTAGTGACCCATGGCTGAGTGCTAGTATTAGCTATGTGCAAGAAGACATGATTAAGACTTGCAGATCTAAGTGAAAGTCATCTGTAGTGCTTTATGCGCAGACTATGTAAGGCTTTGTGCCTAGATATACTTGGGGAAGGAGGATCTGGAAAAGTGCGTGCAGATCTCTTGTCCTATGCGGAGTATTGTTCTGATGCTTTGTGCCTATAAGACACTTGACAAAAGATAATAAAGAGAATAAGAGTTTGTGGACGTAGCCTCAGGATGGGAGTGAACCACGTATATCCCATGTTGTGAATGATTTGTGTTTTATGGTTTCTCTCTTGTTTATATGATTAAATGCTTAGTGTGATGTTAAATGATAGATGAATCTGATATGATATTTTATTGTTGAATAATGTGAATGAATGCTAGATCTGATCTCTGTTTGTATGCTTAGTGCTTGAATCTATTGGGTCTATGTGAATACTGCGTTGATTCATTGTTAGGGTTTAGCTACACTATGAAATAAGGTTGAATACTAATGAACTGTAATAACTAAGTACTCTGTTAAGGTATTACAATCACATATATGTGTCCCATCTAGGGTTGAAGACACTGGAGTCCTGCAACCACCCTTGCCTCTACCTAGGGTGAGACTTCATCTGCTCCGCAGGTGTTGCCGAAAGGGTCAGTAGTTAAGGTTTTGTTGGTGCGTTGTTGTCACATTAAACCCTGGGTCTGCCCCTGTGCCAACACCTTATTTCCAATGAAATTTCATTTCAACTGGATGGTATGAAAAATACCATAAAATTCTACATGACATATTATTTGATTTTCTCCATATCCTATTGCCATGTTTTCAAATACTTTCCAAGGGAAAGAAGTGTTCACTTCGATATTGTTGGAGTTACTTCACACACACCTAGTATTTTTTTTCCTAAGGTTATTCCTTTTTTATTATATATAATTAGTCATTATCTAGTCTCCTATATTTTAGGGGAGAATATTCCACCTGGAGAATATTCTCTTTCAGTTGACACTTCGATTTGACTAGTTGAGTTGAGTTTAGATGTTGCATTGGGATCATCACCATGATAATTCGACCTTGCCTTGGTATCATCACTAGAGTGGTGCATTAGCCTTGAGTCCTTGCTTTAACTCCTCACTACTCTCTGTTCATTCAGTTAACTGAAGACTAGTTGATTAGTTAACTCAACTGGGTGGCAGTTCACTCCTGTAACCGCCTGAGAGACTAGAATAGGTGATAGTTCACTCCTATAACTACTAGTGTGTGTCAAGATCACTCTATACCCCCACTATGGTGCATTGGTTCACCTCAATTCGAACTCATTGAGTTATACGGAATATATCATGTGTAAATTATTCATTATTCACAACGGTTAATGAGAATTCTTCCATTCTTTGTCTCCTTCTTCTTTCTCCAATTATCTCTGCAAATCTGTGTATTATTGTTTAGCTAGATTTATTTTGTGTAGGTTCAACACATTTACATGGCATCAGATTTGACTGACTGCTAAGAAAAATCTACACCAAAAGTTTTTGCAAGTACAAAAGATTGAAGACAACGAAAAGATGGAATTCCAAAAAGAATTCATTCTTACACCTTACAACCATTTTGCATGGAATGAGAAAATATCCATACATCTCTGATCCAGAGGGTTGTACAAGTTAACCATGAATACAGATACATAGTCGACATCAGCCATAGAAAAATCCAAGTACTTAAATCGCATGGATGAGGTTGTAGTATACCTAGGGAGGTAATATAGGGTACCTAGGGATGTACCCAATGGGAATGTAGTTATGTGTTATTAGTGGAAGTCAATTAATATATGGGAATGTGGTCATTCAATGTAAGGTGGATTAGATCCACTATATTAATAAAGGCCCACTATGGTAGTTGGATGTAATAAATGTGAGAAGACTCTCTAGAAGGTTCCTAGGAGATAAAGAGAGCTATATAAAGAAGTGTAGGCAATGTAATGAAACATAGTGAAGAATATTGTGATTGTACAAACAAGGATTACTTGAGGAGTTTTATCCTTCCATAAGGATTAATATATGGTGTTACCCTACCTCAAGGGTTTTCTCTATTTCTTGTGTTAATGTTATGGTGAATGGTTTATGGTTTATTCTTGTTTATTTATGAAGTATATTTACAGATCTTGTTTAGGTTCTTAACAAGTGGTATCAAAGCACTTTCCTTGGCCGGAGTTGTGGGCAAATAATTTTTATTTTTGCATTTTTTTTTTCGGAGAAGAAAAAAAGAGGGCCGCGACATTATCAAAGTTTTTTGGTATATTTCTGTGAAACATTTGTAGAAAAAGGTTATATATCTGAGTTCCTCTCATAAAAAAACCCAAGTTAAAAAAAAAAATCATCCGAAACGGAGTCTGGGAAGTCAAGATATTGAAGTTTTAAAATCTGTAAATTTTCAGGGTTTTTTCTGCGAATGACGGCGTGATTTTTTTTTATTTATGTAGCATTTGGAGGCCAAATTTTCCCAATAAAGTTACATATCTGAGTTCCTCTCACAATTTCACCCAATTTAAAAAAAAAATCACCCAAAATAGAGTCCGAGAAGTGAAGTTATGAGCATTTTAACTTCAACAATTTTTTAGGGTTTTTCCAGAAAAAGCCGCGATTTTCTGTCATAACTTATTGTTCTATTTTTGAGGGTTTTTCATAGAAATATGTATTTTACAGGGAAATGTGATGGCCCTAGTATTGAATCATTCATTAAATAAATAAAATCATCATGGGAATATACTTGGCCCCATTGGGTAGATCTCAAATTGCAAGGTGATGCTGCCATTTGGTGGAAATCGCTTGATTATAAGGAGATGATGAGACTCTCCAATGTAGAATTAAAAAAAATATTGTTAGACAAATGGTCTCATGGAGAAAATAAGGATAAATAGAGAACCAAGAGTTTATTTTCATGTGAAAATTCTATATTACAGGTTCATGGCTATATTCATAAAGAAAATATCGTTGTTTTTATTAACCCTAGTTGCATGCATAATTTTATCAATGTTCAGTTAGTTAATAAATTGCAAGTTCCAATAAAGAATATTCATAGCACACATGTTGAGGGTGAAAATGTTCAAATTTTTGAAGATTTGAAGATTACCATGGATAAATATGTGTTGCATTCAGATTTTTATGCTATGGATATGGATGAAGTGGATATTGTTTTGGGATATCCTTGGATAGAATCAGTGGGTACCATTAATATTAATGTGCAAAAGAAATTTTTAAAGTTGTGGTACAAAAAAAAGAAAATCACATTGCAGGATGTGTCTCTTAGTAAGAAAGATGGACCCATGGAGGCTAGCAAAGAATTTATTACCCAGTTTGAAGTTGAATCAGAGGCAGAGTCTACAGAAGGTGATGAAGCAAAACTACAAGAAGGACATAATCACGAAGTTAAGGAGGTCATTGACTCAAAGGCACAAAGTGTTGCAGATTTGAGGAAAAAAGAACAAATTCCTATAGTTGTTGTATATCACCATCCACATCATATAGAGATGCAAAATTCATCAAGGCAAGGGCATGTGCATGAACACATTTATGCACCAGCAGGGCACCAGACAGGAAACTGATCAAGAGGTGCATGGAGGACTACCAGCACTACGGGAAGAGCTCAAGCTACAGAAACAATCCCATGACAACCCCGACATGATGTAGAGAAAGATAAAGGTGGAAAGGTAGCAGATAGACATAATGTTCGACTTCCATTGGGATGGATGGATGGTCGTACTTGGTACCAGTTGGCTACATTGCTTAGTCGGACATATTGTATGGTTTCTTCTCATGTTTCGAGGACGAAACATGTGAAGGGGGATGGAATGTAGTATACCTAGGGAGGTAATATGGGGTACCTAGGGAGCTACCCAATGGGAATGTAGTTATGTGTTATTAGTGGAAGTCAATTAATATATGGGAATGTGGTCATTCAATGTAAGGTGGATTAGGTCCACTATATTAATAAAGGCCCACTATGGTAGTTGAATGTAATAAATGTGAGAAGGCTCTCTAGAAGGTTCCTAGGAGATAGGGAGAGTTATATAAAGAAGTGTATGCAATGTAATGAAACATAGTGAAGAATATTGTGATTGTACAAGCAAGGATTAATTGAGGATTTTTATCCTTCCATAAGGATTAATATATGGTGTTACCCTACCTCAAGAGTTTTCTCTATTTCTTGTGTTAATGTTATGGTGAATGGTTTATGGTTTATTCTTGGTTATTTATGAAGTATATTTATAGATCTGGTTTAGGTTCTTAACAAAGGCACTCAGAAAAATTTGCAGTCTTATCTCTCCTGATCTCCTTTTTCACATATATTCCTGTAAGACTCCCAATGAAGCCTAGAAAATCTTGGAAGGGCTCTTTGGAAAACAAGATGAGATGAGGGGACACATGCTGGAGGTGGACCTGCTCACATTGGATCCAAAAAGCTTCGACAATATCCAATATTTCTTTACAAAATTCAAGGATTTGTTTTCAAGCTTGTGGGGTTGATAAATCGACGAAGGAGAAACAAATGGTTCTCACCATTCTCTCCAAGCTTGGTCCTGAATTTTTTTATTCGTATCTACATTCCATACTATCAGATTTGCCTCTAGAGCCACCTGGAAGATGCCTTCTCTTGAGGTCTTTATCGAATCCTTGACACAAGAGAAAACCAAGCTCACCAACATGGGCGCAATCAAAGGCCCAAGGGAACATGCACTCACTATGCATGATGGAAGCCACAAATATCATAAATATAAAGATAAAGATAAGAGGAAATCACATGCACATACGACGAAGGAAGGGTAGACAAAACCCTTCACCGATGCCTCTGGATCCAAAGGAGAAAAGGGAAGAAAAGAAGAGAAATGCATACTTCCACAAAGGATTCCATTCAAAATCTACATGCATGAAAAAACAAATAGATCTGATGTCTCAAATACTTCATCAAAATAGCCTTGGATATCGCATCCCCGAGGGTGCAAAGAAGAAGAAGCCATAAGATTTGAATTCCAATAAAGGAAATTCTAGCCATGCCTTGATTACCATCAACTCCTCTCCCGATGCTTGGATCGTAGATTCAGGAGCATCACATCACATGGCTTCCTTAGAAGCAATCTATTCTTCATTGGATGCATGCAAAGTTCCTCCGATTTTGATGGGGGACAACTCTTCTGTCAAAGTCATTGGCAAAGGAAGGATTGAACTCACCAACAAAAGTTTCAAGAATTTGTTGCATGTTCCCAACCTTTATGTCAATAATCTCTCCATGTATTAGATGATGAATTCTGGCACCATAAATAAATTCATCTTCACACCAAATTTTGTGGACATATACAACATGAAAACCAACTCGAGGGTTTCTACTGGTGAGGTAAATCATCAGTCTAGATTGTATACATTTCATGAATCCATTGAACTTGATTTTGCTTTACTGCTTACTCATGCTGATGAAAGTAGTAGGATATGGCATGGAATATTTGGACATTTTAATTTCAGATACATGCAACAAATTAGCAAGCACAAATTAGTTTATGGTCTACCAAACATCCATTTATCCAAGGAAGTATGTGAGGGATGTGTTCTCGAAAAACACCCTCAAGAGAAATTTGACAAAGGAAAGTCTCAGCGAGCTTCCACACCTTTAGATATGTTCCACAGTGACCTCATGGGTCCTTTTACGCATCCATCGATCACAAAAGTGAGGTTTGTTCTCATTTTTGTTGGACGATTTCTCACGTTTTACATGGATCTACTTTTTCAGGAAAAAATCTGAGGTATTTCAACACCTCAAAGATTTCAAAGCTTTGGTTGAGACACAGTCCGAAAAGAAGATCAAAGTCCTCCGAACTGATAATGAGGGAGAGTATGTAAATCATGATATCCATAATTTTTTCCATGAGGTAGGGATTCAGTTGCAGCATACATTTCCCTACACTTTGCAGCAAAACAGAGTTGGTGAGCAAAAAAACTGATCTCTAAAGGAGATGGCATATTGCATGCTGTACGCAAAGTCACTACTGTTATAACCCTAAATTTCACTATTCATGCTTACCTGGCATCAGGCCAACTCATTTCCCTTCATTGCCAAAGCCATGATGAACAAACTCCTCAAAAACCTCTTAAAACAAGTAGCCCGCGCCCTAACCTATCACTGGGCGCGGTTGAATGCTGGCAGGCCTTTTACAACACACATTGGACCGCGAGCTAGCCCACTACAGCCCGTGGTTACCTAACAAAGCAAAAAATCAGGAAAGTTTTTGCCAGGATGAAAAGCTTTGGGTCAGTTAACTGGAACTCCCAACCATGCATGGCCGAGAGTTCGTCTAAAACCCTAGCTCCTTCTAGCCTATAAAAGAAGGGGTAGGGGTACTATTCAAAGGAGGAAAATCATAGCAAAGAAACTCTACCCAATTGCCGAATCCATTTTGTCCCAACCCTTTAGCCTTTCCTCAAGATTTAGGAGAATTCAAGCAAAGAAGTTGGAGGACAAAGAAGAGGAGGAGCCCAGGATCAGGATCGAGGAATGGTGGTCGGTCTCAGTAATCATTGTAAGTTGGTTCATATGAGATTAATAAAAAGATGCTTTTCCCGTCCCAAATACATGAGTCTAACATGTTTTATGTGATTTGTGTTTAATCTCTAACCCTCTAGTAGAACAATAGCATGCATGCATAGTTCTGTCTTGATTGCAGGATCGCTTTTTGGAAGGAGCAACAGAAGCAAGGAGATAAATCTCAACGGAGGATCTACACCAACCGTCGATAAAAAGGTTAGTTGGTTCTTCCCTTGTTTGCTTGTGAAAAAGGGTTTTAGGTTGGGGTAGAAGGTTAAAAGTTTTTTTCTGAAGGGTCATGATCTGCATGCAAGTTTAAACCCTAGCTTGTTAGTTCGTAGGGTAGAATAACCCCACAATAGAATTGGCGACTCCACTGGGGAGATTTTACTCTAAGGGTTCCCGGATTTCATTAGAGGTTCTTGGGTAGTTCAAAGAAGTTTAGTCTCTGTTTCTTTGTTTATTTTGTTGTCTTTTAGGTCAATGCTAGCAGGGAACCTGGTTATCAATACCAGTTTTCCTTGAATGACGCTTGAAATTTATTATCGGGACACACAGAGGTACCCACGGCCTACAGAAGCTCTGCCCGCGAGTAACCCGCGCCCTAACCTTCTATGGCCCGCGATTAACCGCTTGCTATAGTGGTTTCAGTAGCGTGTATAGCCTAGGAAGCTTAAGAGGCAGTCTCCTCTTCCCTGTCAGAATTTTACCTTCTCAGGGGGCTTTCTGGATCCTATCTGGGTCTTGATTAGTTTATTGTCTTGCTTTTAGTCTGCCTTATTGTTTTGGTTGTTCTTTGTATTTGTTTTCTTTTTTGCAAATTTTCCTTTTCTGTCGAAGTAGAAGCATCCAAGCCTTTAGGAGACCCTGGTTATCAATACCAGAGGCCTCTTTCAGGTCTGGGCTGCATGTGTTTGATTTTTTCTCAGATTTTATACCTACCCGCGGGCTGATTCAGTTCTAAGCACGGGTACCCGTGTGTTGTTATAGCTTAGCACGCGGTTGACCGCGTGCTGTCTCGGTGACAGTCACGGATCTGTCTGGTGGCCTTTCAGCCTGGGTGGGGCAGTCATCCCCTCCTGTGGTGAGAAGTGCCCCTTTCAGGGTTTGGGGTCTGGGGGGACACAGTCAGCAGGTTAGGGTATCTTATCCTTAGCTTGTGTTTGTTAGTTGATGTTTTGATAGAAAAGACAAAAGAGGAAAAAATATTCGTTTTATGGTTTTTAGGCAAGTATTAGAATCGATGCTGTTGTGATTGCTTTGTTGCATTTTTGTGCTCTGACTCTGTTTGCGATCTGCGCTTTAAGCCAGAGTTTTCTTTTCATTCTCTTGGTTTTATTCTTGTCAATATTTTTCCTTCTTGTGTTATTTTACAACGAAATAAAAAACAATTTCTTGTTTCATTTTCTTCTTGGTGTGAAGATTGTGTTGTTGCATCAGTAGCTAGGAAAGAACTCTTTTTGCATAAGTTTTTGCAGTGCATGTCAAGTATAAGTAACTCACAGATCTGAGTGAAAGTCCTTCATATTTACTGCATGAAATCTTAGTAAATTTGAAAAAGAAAAGAAATCTTTCATTGAAAAGTTACTGGTTTTGCATTTTAGTAAAAGTTTGTTTCCATGCATTTTTGTTCATTTTGCTTTGAGTCTTTTTACACACCATCAGTTTCACTTTCACACCTTGTGACTTAAAAAATCCCATTAAAAGCAACACTAATTAAAATCAAATAGACTTTTATGTTTGTAGGGTGCATACACTAGCTCGGGAATAGGGCCTTGGAATAGGTTGGAGAGTAAATTCTCCAGGGCCACCCAAACCAAACATTGGAGTCTGTCAATAGGGAGTGTAGAAGTCCAGTTACAGAAAGTTATCTGGGACCCCCCTCTAACACAGGGGATAAACACGAGGTCGCGTAAGGAAAGGTAGCAGAGATAACCCCTCCAAAGCTGGACCGAGCATTGTGGAGAACACATATCGAGGATTTGTTAAGGGATTCTGTCGTTTGCATTTGCCACGGAGCTTCGTGGGTCTCGAATCCGTTCGAGGTCCTCAGTTGTCTTCCGGACCATTTTCTCTCGATACCCTTGACATGTTTCGGTCTTGATACCCTGCTCATTGTGGTCTACCCGACTGCCGACTGTACCCGCCTGGTGACTGTTCACGTGCTGGCAAACTAGTTGCCAATCTTTTCTAGGGACATACACAGGTGACTGCGGGGGTATACCACAGTACCTAGGACGAACATCGGACCAACTCTTTTCAGAGTATACCCAGAGGGTGCTTCCGTATTCGAGTTGCACTTGCACTGGTAAGTTGCTCTAGTGTTGGTTGTTGTAACTGTTCTTCCAACTAGTTTAGGGCTTGCTTGATTCATCTTCTAGGGGCTTTCTTTTAGTGTGTGTTGTTGTTTGTTCATGTAGAATACCTTAGCGTGTCGTGAATCTTCTCACACAGTGGAGGATTCGGAGCTCCGTCGGTCATGAAGGCTTCTGGGCCTGCCGCCGGTTATACTAGAGCCACCCCCGCCACCATTGAGGAAGAAGCTGGACCATCAAGGGTCTTTCGAAGAAACCGGGGCTTTTGAGCCCGAACAACCCCCCGAGGAATCGACCGCCAATCTTGGATTGGTTGAGACCTCAAACACTGATACTTGGTCGGATATTATTGTGCCAATTCAATTCTATGAACGCTTGTCAGTGCCTAACCTAGTTATGGAATAAAAATCTGTTACTTCCTCTGGGACCTCTTCCATTCCCATCATTGTGGCTACCACAGGAGAAGCTTCTCCTAACTTTCCTTTGTTGATGGTCTGAGCCACCATGGTCTCGGCCACAACTATGTCGCACAGTGGTCCGACGCCATCTATCGTGGCGGCCACACCTCCTTACACCCCTAGTGCGACAGGCGCTTCGTTTTCATATGGTATGCCTAGTTCAGGTACTAGTCCTGCACTCACTTCTTCCATTTCACATACTTTGGTTCTGGGGGTAGGGAGCTCAAATGCTTCTCTGCAAGGTCAGCTTGGGGGTAGTACTGTCCCTTTCAATTCTTTTCCTTACGCTAGAGGTCATATTCCTCCTTCATCCCCGTCACTTGGTGGATTGCATCAACAGTCCGCCAGGCCAACTACACACACGAGTCTATTTGGAGCTGGGAGTCAAGGAATGCCTGCGCAAACTCTACCAGTAGGTTCGTCACCATTTGTTTGGAATGGGATGTTTGGTAATAACACTTTCACATCTACTTCTTTCCCATCAGGGGGCACACCCATTTTTGGACAGTCTACGCCGGCACAGGGTACTATTCCTATGCTGGGGGCACACATACCGAGACCTTGGAACTCAGGACAAGGATCCGTTCCTTCCTCTGGAATGCTACTCTGGGGTAATTCTTTCCACAGTCACTGGAACCCCGGATAGACCTCTATGCCTCTCCCGTCGGGACCGGCATGGGGGAATCCTTCCCAAAGTCCGTCAAATACGATGAACGCCCAACATCCTATGTCCTTCATGGGGAATCAGCAAATGATGTCTCCTCAAATGCAAAACCCTTACGCTGGTCAGGGCCATGGTTTCTACCCAAACCCGGGCCAGCAGCCAAAATTTTCCTGGCAACCTGGTGCCAGTCAAATCCCAGGACCCTTTTATCCCGGCTATCAGCAGCAACCTAAACTACCCTTTTTGGCGACGTTACACTTGCCAAATTTGACACAGTTGTTAAATGATCCTATCTGTCACGATCCGCGTTGGCCTCCTATGCCAACGAAATTTCCTTCGGACATCCCAAAGTTCGAGGCTAAGACTAACGAAGATCCAGGTGATCACGTGACTACTTTCCATCTTTGGTGTTCATCGAACTCACTGAAAGATGACTCCATCCAGTTGCGATTGTTTCAACGCACTCTTATTGGGAGTGCCTCGAAATGGTACATAGAGCTTGATCATTCATGATACTCTACTTTTGGTGAATTGGCAATGGTCTTCCTTAACTATTTTCAGTTACCTGTGAGATACGACGCTGGCACAGAATTGCTAGCCAATTTCGAGCAGACGACAGCGGACCATATCTCGGATCACATCCGAGAGTGGCGACGCCGAAAGAGTCTTATCAAAGTGCCTATCCCACCAGCATTCCTGCTGGAGTGGTTCATTAAGTCCTTGGTCCCACAGTTGTCCAAAGACGTCGCAACGTCTGGAGTCTTTTCTGAAGAAGACGCCATTATGCGAGCTCAACAGTTTGAGCTTATTTATTCTCAGTCTGGTTTGTTATACAACATCTTACCAGATGCACCACGTTCGATACTGGAAAAAACCAGACAGAGGGTTGGACCACATGCCGATGGTATCGTGGGTTCGACACAAACCAAGCCCACCGAACAATTGACAAAACAATTGCAACAGTTATCTATACAACACTCAGCGGCCAGCTAGACTACTGCTTTGGCTACTCCTCCTACCCAAACGTCAGAAGTACACTCCGTACAGACGACTAACCCAAAGGCCAACCAGCAGCCCGATGGGAAGAAAAAACAATGTAAGAGGGGTAAGGGGGATAAAAAACCAACTGAAAATGCTAGCGAGGGCTATACGGAGAAGAGGAAGGCGAGGTATCCATGCAAATTGTGTGCGGAAGACCACCCGACCCATCTATGCCCTCGACTCGTGGAGGCCCAAAAGTTTGTCACACAGCAACCGCAAACCGTGTTGACTAATCCCTTTCAGCATGGGAAAAATTTAACTCAAGCCTCTGCGAGTGGCGAAGGGGGCAGCCAGGAAAACTTCCCTCCTCCAAATAATTCATCTTTCGCGAATGTATATATGGTGAAAAGTGATGCTTTCATAATGACTAGAGCACACGACTATAGCAAACCAAGTGCCTCTAATAAGGGAAAAGAAGCCGAGATCCCATCTCTTCCTCTACAGATTGAGAAGACGTTGGGTGAAACAATGACACACATTCCAAAGGGTGCGTTTAAGAGGGCTTCTCACAATCCAAATGCAAGGGCTTCCCAGAACTACTCTGTGGTGGAGGATTTGTCGCAAACCCCTTGTGCTATGTCTGCTTTGGAGGTCCTCCAAAGTTGCCCTGCTCAGAGAAAAGATTTGTTGACTGCTTTAGGCTCTACTGAGACTTATAACCCAGGCACCATCATGTTAGATACGACTGACTTGAAACCTCGTTTGCCTTACCATGTTTCATTTCAGATAGTAGTGGCTCACCCCACGAAAACTTTTACGCGAAATATCTACCGCACAGTGGTCGACGAAGGTGCTTCGACTTGCGTTATGTCGTTAGCATGCTGGAAATCCATTGGTCAACTTGAATTGTCTCCGTCACCTACTCTCCTCACTGCGTTCGATGGTCGTTCTTTTCGACCGCATGGCATCATTCCTTATTTCCCTGTACAGTTGGGAGGAAAGACCGTGTGCGTCGAAGTAGAGGTAGTTGATGCCCCCATCGACTACAATTTATTGTTAGGTCGTAGTTGGACTTATGCAATGCAAGCGGTGGTCGCTACCATTTTCCGAGTTCTCTTGTTTCCACGTGAAGGCCGGATAGTGACCATAGATCAGTTGTCCTTCTCTAGGCCTGACCCAGCCTTGGGGGCATCCACTGTTCCCATGGTAGATAATCCTCAAGTCGGTGTCATCAACATAGGAGTTGGTTTGTGCCCATCTTTGATGGGTACTTTCAATTACCCACCTCCTCATGGCGATGTCAAGTTTATATCGACTCACCACAAGGCTGAGATTTTCCATGTTTCGTCGTTTCGCACGAATTACTTTGAGGATCTGTGGATTCTTCCTTCCCCATCAGACACGATGGATGCGACAGGGCATGCGGGCATGTATGTGCCCTTGTTGGCCGCTGAGGTAGCGTACTCTTTGGTTCAACAAGCTTCAGCTACTCCTGATCTGATTCCCGCACAAGAGTCGGATCCGCTCCTGGAGCCTATCTGGGCTCAGGATTCTCTTGTTAACACAGATTCGTTAGATTTATTCTTGCCTTCTGACGAAGCTATAATCAAAGCATTGACTGGTCCGGACAAACCCTGGGATGATCTTCATCACAGATCATATTTCCTCCCAGAGTTACGCCGAATCGAAGCAGGAGAATTCACTATCACCATGACGGGAGATCAGCCTTGTCCCATTAACCTCTTAGCTACAAAGGATATTTATGCTGAGGGCAATATGGAGACTATCGCTGAAATGATACCTATCAATATCTCTCGAAGCCCCAGCATCGTGGAGAATGTCTTCATCGTAGCAGATTGCTCCCCTGAAGAGATTCAGATTTACACGGATCTGTTTAAAGAATTCCACGATGCTTTTGCCTGGTCTTATGAGGAAATGCCAGGCATCGATCCGAAAATTGTTGAACATGAGATCACTACTTATCCGGATGCGAAGCCTGTTCGACAGAAATTTCATCCAGTTAATCCTAGGAAAGAAGCAGCTATCAAAGCTAAGGTTGAGAAATTTCTCAAGGCAGGGTTCATATACCCTATTCACTTGACTCAATGGGTGTCAAATCCCATGCCAGTCGATAAGAAACAAGGCACGATTCGTGTCTATACCGATTTCCATGATTTAAATAAGGCATGTCCAAAAGACAATTATCCAACCCCATTCATCGACCAGATCATTGATGAGTGCGCCGGTTGTGAAGCCTTTTCATTCATGGATGGTTTCTCGGTCTATAACCAAATCCAAATCAAACCTGAGGACCAACACAAAACGGCATTCATTTGTCCGTGGGGTACATTCACCTATCAAAAAATGCCTTTTGGTCTAAATAATGCTGGAGCTACTTTCCAGCGGGCCATGTATTTTGCGTTTCATGACCTCAAACACATAGTCGAGGCCTATCTCGATGATCTAGCATCATGCTCTCGCAAGTGAAAGGATCATCCTACGCACCTCCGACTAATCTTTGAACGCTGTCTCTACTTCCGGATTCACTTGAATCCCAACAAGTGTAGCTTTTGCATCACGTCAGGATGATTGTTAGGTTTCATAGTTTCAACAAAGGGGATCATGGTCGATCCTCTCAAGGTGGAGGCAATAGTCCAGTTGCCCCCCCCACGCACAATTTTACAACTTCAGAGTCTTCAAGGCAAGGCGAACTTCTTACGATGCTTCATTTCCAACTATGCCAAAATCACCAAGGGCTTCATGCGTTTACTGAAGAAAGATGTTCCTTTTCTCTGGGACAAAGCAGCGCAGCGCTCTTTCGACGCATTGAAACATGCCCTTACAACCGCACCTCTTCTACGACCATCGAATTATAACAAGGATTTCCTATTATATCTGGCTGCCGCAGAGTCAACCATAGGCATGGTTTTAGTTCAAGAAGATGATTCGTTTTCTGAATACATGATCTATTACTTGAGCCGAGGCCTCGTAGGACCGGAACTTCATTATACCCATCTCAAAAAACTTGCGTTGGAAGCAGTTCATGCTATTCAACAGTTTCGTCATTATGTTATGTTTCGAAAGACCACCGTCGTAGCTATCGTGAATTCATTCCAATACATGTTGACACGACGTGTTATCGGCAGAAAAATCAGTATATGGATGGTAATCCTCCAAGAATTCGACTTAGACTTCGTTTCAGCCAAGTCCAAAAAGTCATTGGTCTTCGCAGAACTTATCTCGGAACTTCCGGTTGAGTCAGGTGACGTTGTGCCTGAGGAATCGCCTATCCGGGGGGATATGTTTTTGATTGAATCGTCTGACCCCTAGTACAGAGATATACTGATCTATCTCCAGACTTTGAAGTGTCCTACCTCTGCTTCTCGTGATGAGCATCGACGGATCCGCCACCAGGCCAAGAACTATCTTATACTCAATGATACTTTGTATCAGAGAGATGTAGATTGTATCTTGTGTCGATGTCTCACTCATGAGGAGGCCGTCATAGTTCTCAACGATTTTCATACAGGAGCTTGTGGTAGCCAATTATCCGGGTTGGCAACAGCCCAAAAAATCTTACGAGCAGGTTACTTCTGGCCCACGCTTATCAAAGACTGTATTGAGTCGGTCAAGAAGTGCCATCTGTGCCAAATCTTCTCACGGAAGATGAGGGCACATCCAGCTCCGATGTTTCCTATTATCACCATCGGTCCCTTCACCAAGTGAAGGATTGATTACACTACATGCAACCCCCCATCGGCAAAGGGTCACCGCTACATCATTGTGGTTGTCGACTACTTCACTAAGTGGGTCGAAGCCATGCCGACGTTCAAAGATGATGGAGAGACTGCAGCTCTCTTCTTATTTAACCAGATTATAGCACAGTTCAGAGTCTTGAGAGAGATTTTCACTGACCATGGCAGTCTTTTTCAGAACCAAATGATGTCCGAGTTAACATCAAAGCTTGGGTTATGGCAAGAACACTCGTCACCTTACTATCCCCAAGCCAATGGGCAAGTGGAAGCTGTTAACAAAATGCTTAAGACAATGCTACAACGAACCATCAACTCAGCCAAGTCAAACTGGCATTTGATGATATATTCGGCATTATGGGCTTACCGAACATCAGTAAAGACTGCAACCGGTTTCTCACCTTTCCAACTCGTCTACGGGTTGGAGGCAGTCTTTCCCATCGAATGTCAAATTCCATCTCTGAAACTGGCAGTACAGTTACTGCCAAACACTTCTCCGCTTGAAGAACGGTTAGTTCACCTAGAACAGCTTTATGAACAACGTCGTGATGCGGCGCTGGCCAACGAAGCTCATAAACATAAGGTTAAGTGTCAATATGATAGTTCCGTTCATCCTCGGGTTTTCTCCGAGGGCGACCTTGTCCTGGTTTATGACCAAGATAAGGACCCCTTGGGGGCAGGAAAGTTAAAACCCATGTGGTTCAGACCCTTCATTGTTAAAGAGGTGTTAAAAAAGGGTGCTTATCGTCTGGTCGATTTTGAAGGGAATTCTTTGGCAGAGCCTAGAAATGGGCTTTACCTCAAGAAGTACTACTCATAGGGTCACTGTGGGTAATTTTTTGTAACATATGTATAGTCTTTGTGCTATTACTTTCTTTCGTTTCTTTTGAAAAACGTGTCATGGACGTGTCATTAATGTTATCTTTCATCGCTATGGCAGATGTCAAGTGAGTCCGAGGTGTTCATTGGGTATGCAGACGGTGCTAGTCGACACACGTGGAGGCTTGCCTCCGCAGCTTGGGTAATCTTTACACCACAGGGTCAGTTGTTATCTTCCGGAGGGATATGCTTAGGTAACACCACAAACAATGTTGTTGAGTATAGTGCAGTTATTGAGTTGCTTCATGACGCTTTGTCATTGGGTATCTCTCGTCTCGGGGTCTATCTAGACGCTCAACTGGTTGTGTCACAGCTAAACAAAATATACCATGTGCACGATCCTACTCTACACCGAAGATTCCTTAGGGTACTTCTCTTGGAACGCAACTTTGATTATATTACATATTTTCATGTTCCTAGAAGTCTAAATCAAATCACAGATACTCTAGCTAATCACATTTTATATTGCCATCTTGCCCACACATAAAAAGATCATGATCAAACACATGTAAATACATTTTGTACACATAATCCATAAAGACACATAAAAGAAATAAAAATCATATATAAACATGATAACATCTCAGAGTACATAGATGGGTGCAAGCGCCTCACAAAAATGGGAGCCATAATGAGTCACCAGGGCTTATGCCCTCAAAAAATATATACAATAAGGTGCTCACGGCACATAAACGTCTACAAAGGTTGTTCAGGGCCTATGGGCCCTGTTATAATCATATACAGCCTGACCCAGACGCCTAAACAATCGGACCCATGTCCGAGGTAACCCCACTAAGTGAGTCTGCATGGAGGTCGGCAAGTCTTCTATCTCAATCATGGGCACTGTGCGGGTGAGCTCAGTGAAGTTTCGCTCAATCCGCCTAAGAGCTCTCTTAGCCTCTCCTGCTGGAGGGTTCCCTGCTACTGTTGCTCCCCTGGCGGCGACAGCTGCGGCCTCTGGCCGTGGGTGGCGCCTGTTCTGCGCAAAATCGACAGGCCGCACGGGTCCCACATCTGCACGCAACACAAAGTTTACCCATCAGAAACTCTGTTATCCAAAAACATGATATATATCTAAAAAGACATAAAAATTACATATGCAAACAAAAAAATTGTACAGGTGGAGACTTACCCATCTCCCCTCACTCCTCACCAGGTGGCACTGGGATAGCTGGATCTCTAGAAAAATCGATTCCCGCGTATGGGTAGTCCTTGATAGCAGGGATTTGTCGTGACAACCAAGCGAAGAAGTCATCGTTGAAGGCCTCCACGGTCCTTCCGCCACCCTGTCATGGCAGTAACGTTGCCCATCTACATACTGCCGGGAAAGTAGCCAGATGTCCTCGAACTGGCATCCGAGGACTGAAACACGGAACTCTCTCAAAGAAAAACGAGCACAGGATAGTCCCGAACCTAAAGTTCCTGTGTGTCCACCGACGGCAATCTGTCAACTGTCGTCTCATGCTCTCGAGCAGTGTGGTACTCCAGTCATATATCTATGCATTCATGCACTGAACTGCACAGTTCATCTGTGCACGTGACGCCTGATGAATGGCTGAAGAGCCGGTAATTTGCCCAATGAGCGAGAAGATGGTCTACAGAGCAAGGCTGGTGACACTGCCAACTGGTATCCAGGAAGTCCCCTGATAGGTCCCAGCCACGCAGTACTTTGCTATCAACTTCGAGACTTTGCTCGGCCCCACAGGAAATGTCTGCAAGTTAACGGGTTCCCCTCTCCTCGAGAGGCCCGTCAAAAAATAGATGTCCTCGGTGGTGGGCACCAAGGATTGCCCCTCAATCATGAAGACCTCAGCATCAGGATGTCAGTAGTCAACCAGGGCATTCAGCAGCCTTGGTTGCGCATGCATGAATGGGCACAGGAAAAACTTCACTAAACTGCATTGCATCAGCACGACCATCACATTTGGATCTGCAGCTACTGCCTCATTGGCACCCTCATGCTCTCTCTCTCTCCAATGAACATACATCCTGTCAACCACAAAAGAAAAAAAAAGGAAGAGATTAGACCTTGCATGAAATTTTTTGGTTGTGCGGGGGGTAACCCGCGGGCTGTCCAGGCGACAGTCGTAGGTACCCGCGCGCAGTTTTGACTCTGCGCACGGGTACCCGCGGGCTGTCTCTGGACAGCCCGTGGATTACTAGGGCCGCCCCCTTTAAGGGTGATGACCACCCCCAAAACAAACTTAAAAAACTTAAATGACATATTGAAATGCAAGATGAGGGAGTTTGTACTTACTTGGTCCGAGCAGAAGTTCGTTTGGTCCACTGTATCTCCCGGAATCACGATTTGTAGCAAAGCGGGTCTTTTGGCTCCAGAGTCAATTTCCAAATCAGCAATGGTGATAATGAGCTGCCAACTTCTATTTATAGACTTTTTGGCCTCTTTTTGTCACCCTTTTGGCCCCTTTTATCAGTTTCTTTATACCAAAAACCATTTTGAGTGGTTTCGGAGTTATATGGAAGGGATTTGATCAGGTATTGGGACACTTTTCATTGAGTTTCAAAAAATAAAAAAAAATACACATAAGGGCGGTCCATAAAAAAATTTCAAAAAATCAACCTGAGCATATAGGGTAGGATTTCATCCCCACTGTTGCATCTCGTTGCCTTTTTTTCAAATATAGGATCAACCCCATCCGGTTGTGACATGGAACCGTCATTTCTTCTCTATAAGTGTTGCAACTTGGTAGTATAGATTACCAAAACATGGATGCCCTAGGTAGTTCTTGGTTGCATTATGGTGTCCATGTCATTTCTGACAACATAGTAGGCTCGGGAATCCGTATAGTCTTTCTTGAATATGAGTATGAGCCTCATTTGCATGGGTCTTTTTTTTTTACTCTTTATCTTACCCTCCGGACTCCCAAAACATAACGGGTCTCCTTTTAAGCCCTTTTCAGACCCTCTAAACATGAAAAGATTGCCGAGCGATCTTGTGACCCTTCACACTCGTTAAACTGAAATTTGAATTCACGTTTGTCCGGCGGTAGTTTACCCCTTTTTTGGTCCGGACGATCAAATGTACGAACAAAGGAGGACTCTATTGAATTCCGATTCTTTAGAAGAGTATCCTTAGGTATAATTTTATTCCTTTTTCGGGCCTGAGGGACTAAATTTACGAAAAAGAAACCCCCCCGGAGTCTGTAGTTAAGCTCTTTTCAGACTCCCTAAAATTGAAAAGATTGTCGAGTGACCTTATTCTTTCACACTCATTAAAATGGTCCAGAAGAATATTTCTGACAGAGTCCATAGTTAAGCTTTTTTCAAACTCCTTAAAATTGAAAAAATAGTCGAGTGATCTTGTCCTTGTCACACTTGTTAAAATGGTTTTGAATTGACGTCTAGTCGGTGCTAGTTTACCCCTTTTTCGAACCGACTAGACTATTGACGAAAAAGGTACCACAATGGAGTTTCCTTTTATGCTTTTTCAGACTCTCTAAACATGAAAAATCACCGAGCTTTCCTTCTTTGGGCTCGTTAAACTCACATCGAAGGACATTACCATTGTGTGTTCTATCAACCGCTTTTGCATCCTTTACTCTTCAGCCTAGTAACAATTTTCTTTTGCGTCTTAACACCTTTGGCCACTGGAGGATTTTTCCCGAGTATCATTTCCTAGAACATCAGTCTTTTCCTTGTGCCTTGAGCTTGTATGTTTGCTATGCTCGTTCCTCCACTGTAACGTAATATTCCTTTATTCTTTT